>JASAMV010001363.1:0-10028 GCA_030248065.1 Rhynchonema sp. JSB1_4
TGTGTGTGTGTGTGTGTGTGTGTACATTCACATTTAGCCCCGAACATTCACACAGCACTCTCTTACGCGCGATAGATAGCGGCTGTCACAATATGTGTTGGTACCTTCGATGTATGTATTTCTGCAGAGGTGTTGTGTGCACCTAGTACACAAGTACAAGCAATGCGCGCACACACACACACAACCTTATGCACAACACCGCACAACGCATACACGTAGGCAGAGTGTTATGTGGGAACATTTTGTATTTCTGAGCGCACAGTGGTGATTTCACCCACCAGCCTCATGGGTCTGGGGCTGACTGCACGCGGAGCGCGCGATTTATTGCAGAATCTGCTCCGCGCGAAAACCCGCGCAACGCGCGCGCGGGGGCGTATGGTTGTGCGTGGTATGGGCTCAACTATGGATTGGAGATTGAAACTGTTGTACATAATATTATGTATATCTGTCCAGATTTGGATTTAAGCCCAAATGAGTCATAAACGATTTACAAGTCATGGGCACGCTGAAATTCGAATGGGACCAATATCGAAAAAATTTCCACCATTCACAAATTTACTGCTCCATTTTCACTAAATGTGTGCGAGCGAGCAACTGTATAATCAGTCAACCTTCAAGATACGTACATATGTATGCACGTACACATCAATAAAAGTGCACATCGTTGTGTCTTGGCCTGGTGCTATGACGATGGGGCATCTTTCCACGTCTCGCGTGCGTGAACACACAAGTCAATGAACATAGGGGTGTTCATATTATTTTCTGATTTTGATCAACTTTCGTGTGCTGCTAATTTTATGAATGAAAAGGGTGTCTGGTTTTGTGGTGTGCATCCATATTTATTTTTGTCCCACACAGTTCACAATAAATTTTCCATAATCAGATGACAGCATCTCTGACTGCATTGTAGTTTATTGATAAAGATCGCGGAAACATGTTTTGTGAGAAATCACAAGATGTGAAACGTACCTATATGTAGTTTATGACAAAGTGCGCAGTTTAGTTTTTATTTGCTGCAAAAACTGTTCGAAAACAACGTTAATTTTGTCGCAAGTCTCTCAACAAAGGCACCTCGACTTGGTTGAGGTGATGACTAAGCGACCGTTCCCATGAATGTAAATGGTTGCTTCCCGTTTCATATATTTTTTGATACAAAGACAACACTGGCGGCGGGGTGTTGTATTTTTGGTGCAATCTGCAGGGGTCATCGAGAAAAAGTGTTACTCTTCGAGTGTGGGCAAAGCACGTGACTCAGTGACATGTGCGCAGTGGTTTTGTTTCTGCTCAATGAAGTGTACCATGTACAGTAGTTACCCGGATCTGACCCGATCACTAATGTTTGTTCTTACAATTTTTGTTTTCTTGTTATACATACCTACTATGTACAGTTGAGTGAGTATTCGGAATGATGCTAGTTGTACATACGATACACACTACGCAGGGTGATTCAATAATAGGTATAGTACTGTTGTACAAGTGCTCTCCTATGCAAACCACAGTGGTGGAACAGTCATAGTGAGAGCTCTCCATATAGCTGAACACCCGAGATTTCTCCAAATCGGCCCTTGCAACGTCAGGGAAATTCACAGCAGGGTTGAAAGGTGGCAATTACAGTACCCAAGGGGAACACAACAAGACAAACACACGACTGTACCATTCTGCTTTCATTTCTAAAATATTGCAGTTTGTGTGGCGTGTGGAACAGACGAACGTTATACTCCAAGGAAAAAGGGCTTCAACAGTTGTGGGAAAAGCGAAAAAGTGTATTCTGTTCTCTTGTGCTTGTTTCTGATATTTTCTTAGGAGGGAGCCAGAGAGCAGATGCACACACACCATCATTTTCAACCATCGGCCCGCGTGTACGCAAAGTGTACGATCTTCAATTTTGAACGATAGGGGAACAACAGCTTCATTGTATTATGATTGGTGCATATGTACCTGAGTTCAAAAATAGAACACAAGGGAAGGGCACTGTTTTTTGAGATTGACTTACAACTTTCTGCCGTATACATCACACATCAGTGTTATCTGATGACGTTCAATGCTCATACAGTATGCAGTCATTATAGTGAACGGTGTTACAGTGGGTTACTGCTGAAAGCGCTTATACAATTTTGGTCCCCAATCTGCTGTTCAGTGCTTGTGGAATAACCAAGTGCAAAAAAGAAACTAAATTGACAGGGTGCATCGTGTGCATGCCTATTCTTGTGCAGTGAAGATCGCACTTTTTAGACCGTACACGCAAGATTCGAGCTTGCATTGTTGTTTGAGCGGCACGCACCCCTTGTGCTCTGTGTGGGCCATGCAAAGCAAAGCCTGCCATTATGAACCTCATTCTGATTTTTGTGGTTGAAGCTGACCAGACTGTTATAACAAATGTAATTTTCATGGGATTTGCTTTTCGGGAGATGGAAAAATGATATCACGCATCACATATCGAATATCACCGAAACGAACAGCTTAGCACAACGAATTTTCGGGATGCACGACAATCGCTGTAACAAAAGCGAATATCGTTATGACGAATCGTGACTGTATACTGCGTTATCGGCGCCGGACCTTGTTACCAGCCCGAAGTCAGATCAGTCTTCCTTGTCTCAGCACAAACCCATTGCCGCGAAATGTTTGTTTGGGTTTTGAACCCGACTGACACTGATGCAACGGTTAGGCCACACCCAATAGGCTGGGAAAGTTGACAGAAGAGAGCTATTTTTGAACGTCCGACATTTGGACTTTGTTTTTTTTTGGCTTTTCTTCATTTTTTTGGTTCAGCAACTATCAACTATTGAGATTTTGTGAATGGAAAATGCGTGCGTGGGCAGGTTTATGTCCCGAAACTTGAGAAAAAAGAACGCGTGTGTGGCCCGCTTGGCATTTGAACCGATTTGGATGTCGTATGACGCAGGACAACTGCGCTGATTTTCGGTTCTTTCGGTTCATGAAAGCTTTAAACAAATGCAGCCTTGTGAATGAAGGGAGTTCTGTGTTGTCAAAACGTGCCACTAAACGAGTGTGTATATGTACTCACAAACACAGCCGCACTTTTCTGCGAAAGGTTTTGCAAAGCCAAGCATTCTAAACAGGATGACCTAAATTCACATCCAAACAGACGCGTCAAAAGTTCGCCCCGATGAACTGGGTATTGGCGCTTTGGAGCGGAAGTGGCTCACAACAGCTGGTTGATGGCTTTTAGGGCACCGAAACACACCAAAAGACAAAAATGCAGAGAAATGGGGACTGAATTGATGTCGGAACGTATTCTTTTGGCGTACCATGAGGTATTTGCCAATGTCAAACTACCAACGTGTTTTAGATGTGGGCAGGGATGGTCAAAAATGCAAATGTTGTTATGGTGTTTGGATGGCTACGGATAAAATTCACGTTATAATGAGAAAAACAAAAAATAATGAGCACAAATATAAATATTCATCTTTGTTCTATATTTGTACCAAATCGGGAGCGTTCTGAACTTGATGATCCAAATTAGTTCCTTTTTGTACTGTCGTCAAATCAAGCAATAATACCGTACGTGAGCACAAATGAGCTCGAGGTGATTTGACGCCTTTGATTCGACACCACAGCACCTCAAGCCAAATTGGTGTCAGCGAAGACCATGTTCATATATTTCATCGCGTTCATTTCGGTTCGCTTTGGTATGTTGACCATTGCGTTGACGACAAAACAATTAGCCATATATTGCAGCAACAACGTCGCCAACGCCACACTATCCGCCCAGCCACAACAACAACCGCCGCCAATCGCATGGTCAAATGATCAACGCAACAAATGCAAAAGTGCCGTCGACATACCGGCGCACAGCCCGATCTACAACCGGTCGCAAAATGTTCGTGTTGGCGAGAAAACTGTTTTCTAAGATTTCAGATTTTTAATTTTTACATTTTTTCGTCAACCCTGCAGGTGCATATGGCTGTGGACCCGACAGTTGGTGGCGAGCTGCCAAAAGGCTGGGCCATCGCCTATTCGCAGGAGGGCGAGCGGTATTTCATCGACCACATCAACAAAACGACTACGTGGTTCGACCCCAGGATTGGTGCGTGCTGTTTTTATATCTTCCCTTGCACTGTATACAGCGTGGGCATGGCACACTTCTTTTGGTTTAACCATCGTGTTACTGTGGGTGCGCGGTAAAGTTTACGAACCATAATGGTTTGGCATTCACAAAATTTACAAGCAAATCTTCTTTCACTCTTGTCGAGAAATTCCTGTGCCCGCAAAACAGCGTCGCACAAAATATAATGCACAAAGTCAGGTGACGATGGCAGAAGCGCGATCCCACCATCTTGCAAGTTTGACCAGAAAAGACTCTGATCATAGTGCCAATTCCATTCCAGATGCGGACCTACAGCGTCCACAGATTCTACAGAAACACGGCGTGAATGTTGCCCAACAATCACAACAACAACAACAACAATACTACCCGCCAACGGTGGCTGGTCTCAACAATGCAGCAGCCGGTTATTCGGGTGGAAACGTGGATTTGACCGCACTCAGACAGGAACAGGCTGAAATGCGAGCCAGACAGCACGAACTGATGAATCAGGTATGTAGTGGTTGGATAATGTTTCATTTCACGGTGCGTGTGCGTCCAGCAAATTTTTTGATACTTAAAATTGCGTTACGCAATAATGCTTCGATAATTGGGCATATACAGTAAAACCGCTGAAAATATGCTGGTATTCAATACCAAGTGATTTTAGTATTATACGCACCATGCCCGCTGTATAACATTAGCCTGCTGCGGCTTTTATAATCCTGTCATTGGTCGCACAATGGACTCTCGAACAAGTATGTTGGTAGCGTAACTGTCATGCACGAAAATGCGTATCGTTTGATCTGTCCACAACTTATACCCATGTCAGGGTCCGAGCAACAATCTCATTTCAAGAGATGCCTTGCCACAACTATGATGCAAAAAGAACAGCCAAACATTTGGATGCAAGTACTGTGACCTTGTTTGATGTTTCACTAATCCAAAAGTCACCTTTCACTTTCAGGGTCTAATGAGTCCCGATGAGATGGTCGCATCGCCCAATGTGCCCATGGGAACGGTCAGTTTAGCCGATGTTTCAATTTGTTGTTAGATTTTCCTATTTTTTTGGTTTTTTTGCTCAAAATGTGACAGTATACCCAGTACACACTGGCGTCACAATATTTTATGGCCGTGTTTTATCAAAACATCCAAAAAACCAGGCGATACATTCCACTGTGTGATATGTAAGGACCTTTGGGAACTGGTTGCAATCAAGGTATAAAGTTTTAGACATAGTTTTGGTCTGAATCTGTAGATCCAGGCTACGTATCACTGACGAATTTCGATTGAGCCCAAAGCGAAGACTAATTCTGGTCTCTGACAAACTACCATACAGCACTTATCCACTTTTAAAAGTGGTGGTTGCACCAAAAGCACTAGTACCCACTACCTGCCTGTAGTTCTGATCTGAATACCACACATAGAAAACAAGCCGCAATGATAAGGGGAAGTGCGTCAGAAAGGTAGGTATTTTGTGATGATAATATTGGAACTGGGCTGGTGTTTGTGTAAGCAGCAACTTTTAGACCAGGGTGCAACAGTATCAATCAACTGAAAACAAAGTCATGGCAGCAGAAAGATGAATGAAAACGTGTATGTATGATGAAAGAGGGACCTGTCGCTAGACTGCTGAAACGCCCGCTGAATCGAGACTTGGCATGCGGACCTATGTAAAATGCGAAACATTTTGAACAAAAAGAAAACAATGTAATGATAGTAGAGCCCAGCTCGTTCGATATACTTCCTGTTGCGCTCCAATGAAAACATCAAACGGCACTTGCTGTCCACAAGGCTCTATTGTTCAGGAAAGTTTCTCAAAATTTTTAACCAAAAAAGTAAACATAATCTTAGATGGGTACAAACAAGGGGTCATTTTCGAACGTTTTCCAACGGAAACTGTTCTAAGATCTGACCACACACGCCTTCAAAAGCATATAAATTGAATGCGATGTCATTCGACATCACCAACGATGATTTTCACAAGTGTCAAGAACATACCCTCAAAACGCTTTTCCGAATAGAGCCCCCCGGGGCTTCAAATGGAAAACTCCGGTACATATAGTACTTTGCCTTGCCTTTGCAGCCCGATGCGTACTGGGCCGTTCGTGGTCCTTCTGGTTCGATGCCGGATTACATCAATCCTTGTTCCCCGATGGACACGAGCATGCAGCAACAGATGAGCCCACATCTCAGACAACAATCCAATGATTCGGCACTCGATTTCGATTTCACGGTATGGCGTTTGAAGGGATTTTGTTACATAATATTTTGGTATATATTGATACGTATACATTGACATAATCGCTTTTCACGTGTAATAAGCTTGGTGAACGGTTGGGTCAGCTCATGGTTGTTCTGAGTCATGGGCGAGATTGACTGAGTTTTGTTAATAGCTTAAAGGTTTCTCCAACGCTAAGCATGAACGGCCCAAGTTTGAGGGCATCCTTTGCGAACCTCGTGATATTCAAAACACAAACGACACCTGATCACGTGCGGTCCGAATCGCTCATCAAGCTTGACGGCTATTTGCCTGCAAGAAAACCGGAGAATGCCGAATAAGCCCCCCCCCCCGAATAAACTCTCCAGTAGGTCCTTATTTGGGAGATTAGTCTTTTCTGAAATCTCAAATCCGATGTGTGTCCTAAATAAGCCCCCAGGGGACTCATTTCGTATTCTTCGGTAATTGGTATTCTTCGCTTATGTTTCACCAGTGACGCTATAATATAATATTGGTCGCACAATTACTTTATAAGAATATCGGTCAAATTTTTTTCCTGAATCGTGAAGCAGGAAAGTGAAGGGACAGTGACGTGAGTGACTGAACGTGAAAATCAGGATTGATTCGATGAATTCTTATATGGTCATTGTGCGACTGCGACCAATACCAACAGTGCACGCTGGGTATGAGAGATAGACAATTTTTTTCTGCGCCCAAACAATCAATGATTTTGTGCTTTTAAGGAAGCAACGAACCTTTTTAATCAGTTCTTGTTTTATCTCCTTTTGTTTTTGTGACACCGATTTGAAATTAACACCGCCAATTGGGAATGCTGGTAGTTTGGGCGCTCCGCCGTGTTTTCCTTGCTTGGGGTGGTTTTTCGGCATGTCTGTAGAAAAGAGAACCATATTTGGTGAATGCTATCCGTTTCGACCCCATTTTTGTCAGACGGAAAGCATTCGGCTGTGCAGTCGGGGTCTCGTCAGTGACGTTTTCCTGCACGCCTGGTATCGTAATGGTGTATAAAGAATGCATAAAAGCATGAAATTTATTACCACCGAGAGTCGATGAATGTGAGAACGGTTCAGAAGTGATGATAGCAGTTGAATTGAATTGTGTATCCCTTGTTCGGCAGCACAGATCGACCCAACGTTTGAAAACGCAGAATTATGAATACGATTGGAGGTCGAATTTGACCCGATTTTCTGAAAAGGCGACGGGGCCCAGAATTAGAGCAATCTAAGTGCTAAGACAGCAATTTCGTTTTTGTTTTTGAGACCCAATTTCAACGCAATGTTTTCATTCTCTGCGAAAAACGACAAAAATATTTTCAAGATCTGCAGCCGGTCGAAGCCGTTTGAGACGAATTTTTTTCCTGAATCGTGAAGCAGGAAAGTGAAGGGACAGTGACGTGAGTGACTGAACGTGAAAATCAGGATTGATTCGATGAATTCTTATATGGTCATTGTGCGACTGCGACCAATACCAACAGTGCACGCTGGGTATGAGAGATAGACAATTTTTTTCTGCGCCCAAACAATCAATGTCAGCGTATGAAGCAACAGTCTGGCCCAAATCTATTTTTCGATGTTTCAGGACGTTATGGTGAACCGTCACGAATTGGACCGTTACATGCCATCCTGATTCCTGAGAAGTGAAGGCGATCTATCCACATTTTGGTCTCTCGCATTATTGATGCACGTTTCCTTAATCTATCGAACACTGTTGTGCTTCCCATGATATGAGCACACTTTTTGCTTCCTGATGTTTCACACATACGAATTCGCTCAAAATCATACGTTCTATATGATACATGCTATTGTACAGCCATTCTGTGAATTATTTTGTGCCTTTTTAAACACTTTTTGTGTTTTCTTTTTTCAAATCTTTGTTTTATTCCATTTTTGCATTCTAATTGGCGGCTCGACATTTTTTCTCACAATGAAATTTTGTTCGACGAATTCTGCAGTGTTGAAGTGCATTGCTATTTTTACTGTCATTTGTGTGCAACGTAGCACAAAAATAAGAAAATCTATGTATTGTTATGCTATATAAATAGACGCTATTTACTGCTATTTCATTTGTCCATTCGAAGCTCGGGTATAACATTCTGTTTGTACGTACTTACTTTTCCATGTGCCAAAATTGCAGGCCTACCACTACTTACGCTATAGTTCCAATAACTTGCAAGAGTGTTACCGAGATTCACAATTAAAAGTTTTTTTAATCCAAAAATCGCTTAACTACAAATTTTATGAACCGGCCTGTGTATATTTTATAGTGCCCAAAATTCGCGCACTAGCCCCATTATCGAAAATGCTTACCGTAAGCAGTGTGTGCAGTGACTAATTGAAACATCACATCATTTAGTGCCCAAAGACTGTGCCCAGTGTCCTACAGTCGCCTAATGATTACGGTGGTGGCTCTAAGACCACACAATTGTCTTTTCAAAACTTTCATGGCTATTTGTACCCAAATTGTTACATTTACCGGTCTTCCAAGTTTTGTGCTCTGAAACTGGAAGGCTAAAATTTCTTGCTTGATTACACCATTCGATTTCCGGATGATTTTCCGTTAAATATTATTCTGAATTTTTTTGATACGAGGGTTTCCAGTGGTGCCTATATTTTCGGTTTCGTTCTATTTTCGAACAAAGTGTTATTATTGTGTTGCATCATGCCTAATTATTATTTTGTTTGACAAATGATTGAGAAAAAATGAATAAAACAGACAAAATCGTAATTTTACAGCTTATGGATGTGAAATCCGGTTCCTAAACTTTATCAGCATAAATACACCACTCGTACATCGGAACAGCATGGCAGTTAGAGGTCGAAATACGTGTTGGATAAAGAAACAGTGAACGAGCATGAAATCACTTATGGATCACGTCTATACAAAATCGCACTAGCTGGGTGATTACATTCGAGTTTCTGCTGAGTGACTAAATCTTTGTAGCAACGATAATATTGCAAAAATGGCATAGTATTCCTACCTTGGCCAACAACAAACAGCACAAGCACATTGAACATAGAGGATTTGTATGTTGGTTGCGGGTATCTACAGATCAGTAGTCAATCATACGATCGATTCAGATCAATATCGACCTAGACGATGGCGTCTTCAATGATTTTCTGATAAGTTTGTATCTTGTTTGCGATTGACATATCGACAAACCGATCGCCGATCGTTACTTTCATACCGCCGATTATGGATGGATCGGTCTGAAAAGTTGAGTGATTTTGACATTTTATACGTGTTTAAAGGCAAACTACAGCAACACGAGCCCGATTTCGAAGGTAACGTGTATTCAAAACGAATAGAAAGAGAAAATCATTATGCTCCATTTTGTATTCTTTAACGTGTAACATTTCACAAATCGGCAGCAGTGCTGGGGCTGGGGGGGGGGGGTCCCGCCTCCGCTCGGCTGTCCCCCGCCCCCCCCCCCAATGGGACCCTACCCGCCCCGGCTTGGTACGCCACCCCCCACTTGTCCCGCTCTGCTACCCTACCCCCCGACCCGCCCCGCCCTGTACCCGACCCGCCCCGTTTTACCCCCAAAATACCCATTTTCCGGTAAAAATGCCCAAATTTCGACCTAAAAAACCCTAAAAGGCGCAAAAATCTCGCGCTGCGCGCGATATATGCACTTTTTAGTACATAAAAACAGGCACCCGAAAAAACTTGTGTTGTACCCTACCCGCCCCAAAAATTCCCCCCAAATCCCCGCACCTCCCCCCCCCCCCCCCAAAATCCCAG
>JASAMV010001364.1:0-58630 GCA_030248065.1 Rhynchonema sp. JSB1_4
TTTTTTGTTCTCAAACTTTGCTTATTAAGAACGAAAATCAAAATATGCATATTGGTGCGCTGTAAAAGACACGTGCAAATGTGTTGATGAAACGGCATTTCAAGATACGTACAATATACTGAACCATTTTCTGAAATATAAAGCGGCAAAACCATTCACAAGAAATTAGATGGGACACGAATTTCAGTGACAGAACAAATATTATGAGACATAATCATCCAAGAAGAATCGCATAATTTCGCATAGTCACATGTCAAAAAAACAACGAAACTAAGGTCAATCTCTGCGTGCATTGCGCGCTGCGGAACCGCTTATCATTTTACATGGAACTTGCGCATTTTGCACACAAAGCTCGTGATTTTTACGTTCATCGTACTTCCAACACCAGTACATAATCTGATTCATGTACAATTCTGACATTCAACCCTCAACCCATCGTGAAATTGCAAAACTGGATACCGTCCTCAAACGCATTTCCTGCAGATGAACCTGCAATATTGCTGTCACGTTGCGGTTGGTAGACGTCTTCGTTTGTAGGTGTGTTGAGCGTGCTGCTGCTTGTGGACAGTGATGTGATTTGCCCAGTGTCGGTTGAGAACAGCGACACGGTTGGGACAATATCTGACTGTTGTTGCAGTTGACGAAAAGGATGTCATGTCTGCGGTGTGTGTGAATGGGCCTGGGCGGAGGCTTGTGGAACCTGAGAAAAATCAATAGGACTCGAAGCTCGCACTTTTTCGGCCGTGTTTGTGGTTGGCGCGCCATGTAGAACAATAATAATCTAAATGGATAATGTGTTTATGGGCCAGATATTAAACAAAAACCGCACATTGAAAACGGAAGTTCATGAGGACACAATCGAGATAGAATCAACCCTAAAATAGACTAAAATTTCCAGAAATTCGCTGAAATGGGTGTCGAAACCATCGATTGGCCCCCCAAGTCGCCAGACATCAATTGTATTGAACTCGTGTGGGCCATGATGAAACACTATTTCGTACTACTTTCTTAGCCTCAATTAGCCTCAATTTCGTACTATTGCATAAACAAAATTAGTGTAGCATATTTTTACTTCGTGACTTTTAAAACACAAACCAGACCGAGCTGAATGGAGCTCAAAAGCAAGTAAATAGCAGCAAGTACGATAAAAAAAACAAAAAGCGAGCAAGCCAAGGGAGCGCGGTAGTGCGCAGTCACCGCGCCCCACCGCAGTCCACCGCAGTCGACTGCGGTAGCAGGCGGTAGCCCCCGGTGGGTCGCTGTCGCCTATACCTTGCGTGTTAAAGATAGCAATCCGGTGGGCTTGCGGTTGACTGCAGTCAACCGCGGTAGGCCGAAAAAATCCTGCGCACTGGGACGCTACTTGTTGGGGGATCTGTACCTGATGAAACAATTACAGTGCATTGTGCTTATCTGGGAAACTATATGTAATCCCCACTTTTGCTATTTTTTCAAAGTCTCACTTTTATCATACTCGCATAAACATCATGTAAGAGACATACAACTGTGAAACATCAAGTACAAATATGTATGAACAGCGAAATAAATTGAACGGCGTATCGTAACGAACGAACAAAGTTGTGTGAATACGTGCAATAATATTCGAAAACACACATTCAAATGTAAAGTTATCAAACAACAAAATTAACATAATTTTTAGTGAAAAAATACAATATTTACAGCGTACGATAAGTGTTGGAAAGCGCTTACCATGACGACATTGCAAAGTGCACAACTTG
Organism: Rhynchonema sp. JSB1_4; assembly: GCA_030248065.1. Classification (NCBI taxonomy): domain Eukaryota; kingdom Metazoa; phylum Nematoda; class Chromadorea; order Monhysterida; family Xyalidae; genus Rhynchonema; species Rhynchonema sp. JSB1_4. The sequence goes on from JASAMV010001364.1 coordinate 1,740, forward strand.
TTGGATACTGTGTATTGTGCGAATCAAGGGCTTCGCGGAACTATGCAATCGACAAAATCAACTACTGAAAAACTACACACCTGTTTGTAAAGATTTGTTTGACGTGCGAAATATCCATGAAGTCAGACGTAAATTTCAAAACTTCAAAATAGTGGCTCAATACTGGTCTTCACAACCGGGCTGCAATGACAGAATATTTCAGTGAACTTTATGTACAATTGTATAATTGTAATTACGTGTTTAGCGACCTCCTTGTATTATCAGAAACCGCAAATGTCAAGGAAAGTATAACACATTTCAGAGAGAGACAAAAATTCGATTTCTAATAAAAGTGCCGTTTTAGTTACCCGCATGCGGTTATATGACGGAGCAAAACCATATAGATACACAATTTAACCTAGCTGTGTGGGGCTTCAAACCCAGGAGAGCTATGTATGCACTGCTATTTTGTATAAAATATTATTTTGGATATTTTTTAAAGATTTAACATAAAAAACTGTGCATTCAAATGAGCAGAATCTGGTTACCGACAAGATAAAAGAACTAGTAAAAAAATATTTTTGATTGTATTTTGAATCATGTGTTGTTACAAACGAACGCAATGTTCTCGACCTGGACATGACTAGAAAGAATAGACAGAGCTCAAAACTACAAAAGAAATACGCGTGCTGCCTACTCTATTTCAAAATCAACGTTAATGCCGAGAGTTTTCGGTACATTTTTTTGCCTGCACGTACACCGAAAACGGTCCGCATTTGGGAGGCAAGATATTGTTATCTGATGGTACTTTGAACTTTAATATCAATCAGTATTACATTATCAACTGCAGATTATAAGTACACATATACATAACAGAACAATATGCATGTAGAATCGAGGTTCTCGGATTGTTCATGTTTTGATTACAGACAGTCATACAATATTGTGCAAATTTTAAGGCACAATCATAATTTGTAAATTTCGAGACGGTCATAGGAGACAGCAGTGTTGTTCACAATCAGTAAGTTTGGATCAGACAGGCTTTTTTTAAGAAAGCACAAGAGTCACCAATAATTGCAAGCACGATGCTCGTCAGAATGCGATTATGCTCAAATCGCTAAAAGTCATCAGGTCATTTTCTGAAAATCTGGAGATAAATAATTAATAATGCACATTTGGTTTTTGATTTAAGAAGTTAATAATAATGGTTAGAAATGGTCATTATGTTTGAAAACTTCATATGCAGTTGAATTGGGCCATCAGCTCACAGCATTTTCGCGAAATCATAAGAATTTCATTTTGTGTAACCTACCTACAATTGTATATAATCAAATGAAAGAGACAGAGCGGAAAACATTGAGATAATCATGTAAAATAAAACATAACACAGTCGCGATTCACATTTTCATATCAATAATCGTTAGTACAGATCTGAACTGAATACGGTGATATTTTACAGTAGATACACTGGTCCAAAAGTCCTAACGGCGGGTCACAACAAGAAATTCGAAATTCAAACTTGTTGATGGTTGATGTTGACTCCCGGTATCCTGTGCGACATAATGTTTCACGAGTTGACCAGATCATAACCTTGACGGTGCCTGAAAAAACAAGGAGGAACTTAAGTAATGATCGCGTTCCGGCTTCAAACACACAATCCAAGCACACACACAAGGAAGTAGAGATAGGTAGGGATTTGAGATACAGATGTTTGACGCACTTATGCAATGTGCAGTTGCTTTGGTGATTATTGGACGATTCGCTTGGCGTCCTGACCCTGATCAGGGTGATAAAATCAGCAGTGCATTCGTTTTCATGTACAGTCACTGTCCGACAGTTGTACACCTCTGCGAGCACTGTTACCGTTGTGCTTGGAACGTTCTGCAACATTTTGGGAACACGCAACACAATAGAGAGAGACCCAGAGGTGTGTTACATGTGGGAAATAAGGGCGTGCACAGATAGAGCTCGAAACCAGAAACCGGTGGTGTCGGAAAGTGTAACTGAAGAAATATTTTGACATGGGTGCCAAGCTTGTACCGTAGTTCAGGGTTTGGGTTGTGTCCGTGCGCGCCCTCACATAGAGAAGCGAGTAAGATAATAAAGCAGTTTCTGGGTAAGACATAAAACCGCAGGATAAATTTCCGAAACGGTTAATTGTGGGCCCTTTTGTTTAATTAGTCACACGCAACCAACACAATGCATAAAAATCGCACAACAGGAGTTTATGCGGTGAAAATTAGAGAATGAATGTTGGTTACAAGAGAATCACGCCCTCATTCTCTTCCTCCTCCCTTCCACCAGGGGATGTGAACAGAAAAGTGGGCGTTTACAGAGAAATATGGTGGAAAATCACCCAATCACAATATCATTTGTCACCTATACGTCCTAACACAATCGATACCCGAGCCTAAAAATCAGCTCTCTTCTTTTTCTTTACACCCCGACCTCGCGCGGCCATTTCTTTCTTCACGCCGTCGCACATCAACGCCAGATCACCAATCGGCCATGTCCTCGATTCGACCGCGTCATCACTCGCCGTCGTGGCACAATCGAACGGCTTCTTGCGCACGTTGTTTTTCTTCGCTGCTTGTTTCACCGGCCGACGACGTTGCTTCTTTTGTCCTTTGGGCATCTTCCTTTTCTCCCCTTTCTTCTCTTTCTCTTTCTTTTTCTTTCTTCGTTTCTTCATCTTCTGTTTGTTCTCAGTTCTCTCCACGTCGCTTTCTGTCGATTCTTCGCTATTGCGGCATTCGGCAGTTGGGCTCGTGGGCTGTTCGGGCACAGAAGGGAAGATATCTTCACGAAAAAACGACTTGATGCGTTCGTGAAGATAATCGGGGCATTCCAATTCTTTGGGCAGCATCTTTGCAATTGCCCAATACAGGAAATACCATGAATAGGGCTTGTGGTAGATGATTGGCACTTTGAACGACAGCAGGTCGACTTGAGGCCAGAGTCCGGCGGTCACGCACAGGTGAATCAAAATATCCCGGAGGCTTTTCACATCCGCGGGATTTCCGCCATAGGTCTTCACAGTTTCCACCAATTTTAGCAGATATTTCGGCGTATATTGAATCAATTTCACTTCGGAAACCTTCGATTCATTTTCTTGCCGCGAAGACATTTTATTATTTTTGAACTTCAAAATATTTGAGCCAAAAAACAGCAGGGTTACGGTAGCTCTTGGCGCTACCACGCGCTCGGCCTGCGCGCAACACGAGGATCGTACCTCGCAGGAACCACCAAATCGCACAACAGGAGTTTATGCGGTGAAAATTAGAGAATGAATGTTGGTTACAAGAGAATCACGCCCTCATTCTCTTCCTCCTCCCTTCCACCAGGGGATGTGAACAGAAAAGTGGGCGTTTACAGAGAAATATGGTGGAAAATCACCCAATCACAATATCATTTGTCACCTATACGTCCTAACACAATCGATACCCGAGCCTAAAAATCAGCTCTCTTCTTTTTCTTTACACCCCGACCTCGCGCGGCCATTTCTTTCTTCACGCCGTCGCACATCAACGCCAGATCACCAATCGGCCACGTCCTCGATTCGACCGCGTCATCACTCGCCGTCGTGGCACAATCGAACGGCTTCTTGCGCACGTTGTTTTTCTTCGCTGCTTGTTTCACCGGCCGACGACGTTGCTTCTTTTGTCCTTTGGGCATGGTGGACCTGCGGGGTTGTGCAAAAAAAAAAAAAAAAAGAGAGCTGATTTTTAGGCTCTGGTATCGATTGTATCAGGACGTAAGGAGACCAAAGTGATATTGTGATTGAGTGATTTTCCACCATATTTCTCTGTAAACGCCCAATTTTCTGTTCACATCCCCTGGTGGAAGGGAGGAGGAAGAGAATGACAGCGTGATTCTCTTGTAAACAACATTCATTCTTTAATTTACACCGCATAAACGTCTGCTGTGCGATTTGGTGGTTCCTGCGAGGTACGATCCTCGTGTTTCGCGCAGGCCGAGCGCGTGGTAGCGCCAAGAGCTACCGCAATCCTGCTGCTTTTGTCAAGGATTACCAAGGAAATAAGAATATGAATAAAACGTGGCGTCAAAAATTGGCCGCGGGTGAAATTCATTTCGATACAATGTGTCAAGACTTCAACAGAATCTCGACAGAAGTATTCAAGTTGGACTTGATACCCGAAGAAGTCGCGGCCCGAACCAGCGAAATCGTCGAGACATGCCGCACGCGGGCGATGTTTTTCGATGATCTTAAGCCGTTGAAGAAATTGGCGGAATGGCTCGACATCGAGAAGAGCAAGAAGTATGAAAGAGAAGAATGGCTGCATCGCGTGAAAGAATTAATGCGTTGTGACAAAGAAACAACGATCGACCTGCCCGAACAACGTCCAGCCCCTGTGCCCGAACAGCCCACGAGCCCCCCTGTCGAATGCCGCAATAGCGAAGAATCGAAGGAAAGTGCCGTGGAAAGAGCTGAGAATGTGAAGAAGATGAAGAAACGAAGAAAGAAAAAGAAATTGAAGAAAGAGAGGAAAAAGAAGGTGATCAAGGGACGAAAGAAGTGGCGCCGTCGGCCGAAGAAACAAGCGACGAAGAAATGCCACGTTCACAAGAAATCGTTCGATTGTGCTACGACGACGAATGATGACGCGGCGGATTCGATGACGTGGTCGATTGGTGATCTGGCGTTGATGTGCGACGGCGTGAAGAAAGAAATGGCCGCGCGAGGTCGGGGTGTGAAGAAAAAGAAGAGAGCTGATTTTTAGGCTCTGGTATCGATTGTATCAGGACGTAAGGAGACCAAAGTGATATTGTGATTGAGTGATTTTCCACCATATTTCTCTGTAAACGCCCAATTTTCTGTTCACATCCCCTGGTGGAAGGGAGGAGGAAGAGAATGACAGCGTGATTCTCTTGTAAACAACATTCATTCTTCAATTTAGACCGCATAAACTTCTGCTGTGCGATTTATAATCTTCTGCAAACGATAAGCACCTGAAACCCGAAGTTCCCAAAAAAACCAATGCAGCAAGCGCGTGTGAAAAAGCATCAGGTTATCCAGGCACATGCAGCAATTATCAAGCGCGATATCGAACTTTCCAGCATAAAATCGCTCTTATATCCCGTCTGTAAAGTTTGACACGGCACTTGAGACACACAGATACACTACGTAGCTGATGTTTCACGTTCACAATGGTGTACCTGTTGCTGTTGCGGTGGTTGTGGACTAGCACCTCTGACACAGGCGCCATTTGTGGAATGGACGTGCTGCTCGGTTACGGTAGCCGCCGTTGCCGGCGTGAACGAGCGAAGTTCGGACTTGTCCTGATCGCCGGACGTCCATTTCCGACGTTCGTCACCGTCCAACTGACCCCCGGCCAGCGGTGGCGGCTCGAGCGTGTTGCCATTGTCATTCGGTCGCACCTGGCCAGTTGATCAAAGGAGGTTAGTTTCGGGTTAGGGCTTGGAATATTGCGCACTATTTGAATACATGTTGTGAATTGTGCTGAGTGATTTCTTGCTTCAGTTTGGCCGGTGCACCGCCACTATATTCATCACTCGTCCGTCAGTGCGAATGCGGCTATGTGAGCCCAAGAACACAAATGAGCCGGTTTTGTTCTCTCACATGGTTCGTTTCTGTTTTTTCTGCCTGTTTTGCCTGCATAAAAATAAACAAGCCCACAAAAATGCAACTTTCAGCCCCCACCTATACCTCAGGTGGCGGTCCAAAGAAAGCGAGCACAACGGGCAACAGTGCCAGACCATTGAACAGGCCCAGCAACACCAGCATAACCATCACGAAGAAGAAGTACCTGAACGAACAAGGAAATTCATCTTTCTGGCAACAGTTTTGGTCCGTGATTTCCTTGCAGCCTAAAGATACAGAGACAGTTTGTTGTCGATACTTTATACATACGCATTATATCTCTGCTGTCCTGTCGGTCAAATACCATGGCAATCGCATATCATTTCGTGATGAAGACAAGTATTTAATATTCAATGGTAAATGCCCTGTACTTGTACCTAGTTTGTAACTAATACCACTCTTTCCCTAATTCACCGCCCAAAATCGACACAGACTGTATTGTATACGTAACGATCAATTTTACTCTGACTGCCTAGCAAGTGGCAGTCAGAAATTTGTGACTGCCCGTTCGGTCAGCTCATTAACAGAGCAAGAACAGAAGACGGCAGGCAGCGGTCAACGGACGGAGCGGAATAGGCAATCACTTACAAGCAATCACTGCCTTGTCGGGCACTTCTACGGATTTTGACTTGTACGTCCCGGAAGTCAACAATACAAATCGACCCTAAATGCATCTAAAATTTACCTGACAATAAATTCGAACTCGGACACGGCGAGCATGACGATGCCGAGGAACGTACTGATGCCGCCGTGCACCACCGGCACGAACATGTGGTCGAGCGTGCGTGAAAGCCGTTCGTTGGGTGTGCCCAGGCTCGTCAGATACGACAGCGACACGTGCACGGTGAACTCGACACCGATGCCAACTGCAATATGCAATGGACGGATCTGACCGCGGTTTCGCCCGTTTTGCCGACTACAGTTATGTGCCGGAGAATGACAGAAAGTGACATGCTATTGAAGGTGCACCAGGGCATCGTCAGTGTGATTTTTTGAGAACAAAAATTTCGACATAATCTCTGCGTGTAGGAAAGCGAGCCTCCAGATAGCTTTTAGATTGGCATAGGGCGAATGATTTTCTTTCGCGTGCCACCAATGGGCATGATAGCAAGGTTGTTGGTACACATATCAGCACCATTTCCGGCTCAGCAACGCATCTTTTCAAACAAAAAATTCTAGAATACGCGTTTCTACAAAATGAGCGTGCTGAAACAGCAACTCACCATGCAAAATCATTTGAAATAAAAACAGAAATAAATAACAATACAAAAAACCTAAAAAAAGTGCAAAGACCAACCAGCGACAATAATAGTGACGGCTGAGACGGGATTGAGTTTGAGACCCGTGAGGCCCATAAAGCCCGTTAACTCGACCAGGTTGATTAGTAGAACCGACATGACACAGGCGCCCGTCCACGGATTCATTAGCAACGACGATATGACAAGGAAGACCGAACCTGTGAAGGTTTATTTTGTGTTTATCTTTATCTTTCAAAATGATATTTTTATCTTAGCCAGCTAGCTGTTGTGATGCAATGATAGTTTCGATGTGTTACTTCATAATTCAACTTTGTGTGACATGCAACCCATGGTCATGATAACAGCGGCGTTTTTCGGTATGATCAAACAGATCAAACACAGCCCACTTTTCATTAAATAAAATAATGAAACCCAAAAAAGTATCCGTACCCGAAATAATGAGCAGCGCAATGAATAGATTCTGTTTGAGTTTGAGGTACTGATGCCAGAACGTGAACGGTATGCCGCTCGGGAATGAGTGCAACGAGTGTTCATCCGTGTACCGTTCGCAGATTGCGCGCACTTTCTGTAAAAAAATCACATTCTTTTTGTAAAATTTTACATTTTTTTTGTAAAAAAACGCTCAGAAATTGTACCGTAATCATGTCGACGATCGGCGGCGTGTCGACCAAGTCGTTGAGAAAAAACGGAATTTGCGAATAGCGCAACGGCAGTGACGCGGGGACTGTAAAAAGTTACAGAATTGGAATTTACATTTTTTGTTGTGTTTCGTTGATCCAGAAGAAGTCCAATGGGCATCATAACAAAAGTGAAAACTGCCTTAAGAGAAATATGCAAGTCAGCCATTACATTTGTTGACTGCGAATACCAAATACTGCGTACCACAAAATTCCAAAAATATAACGAACTATGTGCAGCAGGGTTTTCTGGATTGAATCCGAACTCCTTCGGCGGAGGAAACAGCGCGCCTTGTGACACGTAGTACATCATCTTTTCGGCTGAATACCACGCCGATAGATAGTTGTAGAAACCATCCTCGGACACCAGAAGCTCGCCGGTTTTGAGATCGTTGTACACAAGGTTCTTGGTACGGTCCATGAACTGGAAATATGTGTATGATGTGATTTTGCATGAATGTGTCACATCACGATAAACGATAACACGGATGGCTGAATTATCGCTCGAAACTGTGTACTGGGAACCGATATCGAGCTGACCATGTTTATTTCCAAATACCGATGGGCATGATAACAAGGTCAGCAGCATGTACTCACACAGCACTATTCGTGTTCGTGTCCGTTCCTAAAAATGGTTTCCACACATCACATGTGTCGAAAATGGCACGAAGGACAAAACCATGCATGACCTTGACAATCACTTACGTTCTTAAGTTGCAAAAAGAGCATGAAACATCAGCCAGCAGCCAGCCAGACTCACCCGTCCGCAGTCTACCTCGTCGCCAACAGAGCAGATCAGTCCGTAGGCATGTTTGTGAGCGATGCTGACATTTTTGTCCACCCAGCTGTCATTGGCCAACTTGTGATCGCGCAAAAAGTCCAATTTGTTCTGCATGTCCTCGGTCCAGTTGCGGAACATCGTGTACCAGTACTCCTCCGCCAGAATGCTGTTGCCGGTGATCTAGAATTATAAACAAACGATAAGATCGTTTGAAGATTTAGCTATGCCGAGGGTATATGCCCCACGAAGTGGCTCTTCAGTGTCGCGTTCACAGACAGGCGTTGCACCAGGTAATCGTCAGTGCGAATGCACCAGATGGACACAACATGCACACACGGTTGTTTTTAAAATGCGAGCCTTCTCAAGTCAGGCGTTCAGACACTTCAGGCACACAAAGCAATACAACGATGGGCTGATGTATATGTATTCACAAAGCATTCACCCGAAACATTGAGCTCCCAAACCAAGCAAGGCAATGATGTTTCATAGCACTAACCGTATATCTGAGATCGAGAATTTCACGTCGGAAGTTCTGCATTTCGATTTGTTTGCGCGGGAAGTCGGTCGGCGTACGAACCACCCCGAACATCGGATAAAAACTGAAGTATTTCTCGCGCGCCACCAGAAAATCGTTCTCGGCCGTGCCTTTCGGGATCACATCTGCAATAATAGTGAAACATCACGATTGATAGTAGCGCGCAAGGTTTTATCGTCCGTGAAAGGAAAACGGTGGCGGAGTTTTTTTGGGTATGAAGCTCAACGATTTTCTTCATTCTGTGTGAAGTCCACAGCAATGCGTTTTTGGTTGCCCGCTCGTTTCGTCTTGTTTTCACAGACGGGTAGTGCACCCGAACATCGTCAGTTCGAATGCACCGTCGGAATCCCGAATCTTTTTTTTACACGACAGCATAAAAAACCAGAACTGTGACTGAATACTAGCAGTGAATGAAACATCATACGACACACTCGAAAACATTACCGAACTACCACTAGTCGTTCACTCACCCGACAATTCCAATCCGAGTTCGAGTCTGAGCGTGCCAACAATGCCCAGAATGATCATAACAACGCTGGCGATCAGAATGCCGAACTGAAATGAAAATAATTTCTCATTATGGAACATCATATGATTCTTGCCTGAATTTTCAGGGAAGTATAACTGCCGGAGTTTTCCACTTAAAGCCCCGGGGGCCGCGGAAGGGGGAAAAGACCCCCACAGAAAAAAAAAACCCCCGGGACCCCCCCGGGAACCCCCCAAAAAAAAAAAAAAAAAAAAAAAACCCCAACAGGATAAAACGTACCTTTGTGGCCCGTTTCTGCAGGAATGGCACGTAGATGACCTTCACGAAATGATGCATAGTGAGATGTTTGCATGAGAAGCCTTCGCTGCTGCTTGAGCTCGATGATGTTTCACTTGACTGTTGCACCACGGAACCGACGCGCTGTTTGGGACTAAGAGCCTCCTGGAAAGACCAAATTAGGATCAGTGTTTGTACGGGTGGATTGTAAAATCAAGACCATAATTAAATCTGCTTTACAGAACAGCGGTGCACCAATTGGTCATCGCCAGTTGGTGCCAGCAGCTGGCGAATAAACATCTCCAAATAAAACGAAAACCGGTGCAAAACTCATTTCACACATGTGGCTTCACAAACAAAAGGCCTAGAGAAGACTTAATCCCAGTTGGTCGCACTCACATCATACGGGGGTGGTGGACTATCGCCTGTGGGTTGACGTGCGGTTCCATTGCTGTTCGTGTGCGATTCCTCAATGGCGCTGACGGCCGGGTTAACGGAACCTTGCAAATTGGCGGCACTGTTGTTGTCCTGAAACACGCGCACGCACACGAATGCTTATATTAGGTGCAGTGAAACATCACTTTCACAAACGGCACGTAAACTGCAAAGGTGGTGGCTTTGTGTGTCTGTGGTGCTCGAGAGACATCAAGAACAACAAGCGTAAATGCTTGTGCTTTCAAACAGACTCTGAGCGGGTCCTAAACTATACGTCCTACTTCAATCTGACCAAATATTGGCAACAATCAAACGCACAAAGCTGTACCAAACAATAAGCACCACGTGAGCGTATAAGCACACTACGATAATTTGCGCGCAGTGATAGCAGATCACAAACGCAACCCCAAACTTGAATGAGTCCAAAGCAGTTACCAAAAGCAGAACTTCAACAGGCAGGGTACTACCCAAACCCGTGCACCCACCGGCAGTCGGTGGTAATGTCCATCCCTGGGCAGACCATCACTAGCCACTCTTGTGTGTCCCTTGTGCGCACTGCCGTTCTGCGCCGCGTCGCCGTTTTGCATCGTGCCGTTCACCTTGAAAGATCAGGCAACGTCGTGGTGATGTTTCATTTGAAGGATTGATTAACTAGGAACGAGCAGCATTAACGCGAGTTGTGCTGAGACGTATCACGCCAGCGCTGTGAAAACATGAAGCATACGCTCTCTGTGAAGCTGGTTGAACACGTTACTCTGCCATGTTTTCACAGACGTGCGGTGCAGCAGCGCATCATCAGTGTGTAAATACGTAGATCACGCAACTAAGCTCGAAGCCCATATATATACCTGAATAGTTGGCGCGTGGCAGTCGCGTTGCTTCACACCCCTGATGCAGCACAGAATATCGACCAGGCCGTTTTTGCGTCTGAGGAGGTCGATGGCCATGATGGACGGATAGGCGGTCAGGATCATCACCACGTTGAAAAACAACAGGATCGCAGTCTGGAAAATCGGGCGCTGCTGGTGTTGGTGTGAGAAAAAAAGTGCTAAGTTCCGCTATAATAATAATATATTATATATATATATATTATAATAATAATCCAGCGGGGGGGGAGATGAATTGTTTCAAGGGAGTACGTTGTAATCATAAAACCGGCACATTATGGCGTCCATTGATAGCGTTGCGGAATAATGAAAACTTGAAAACTGCCCAGTTATCATGCCCATCGAAGGGTAGCTTGTCTCACAGTGTTGATCGCGTGAAGCCCCACCAAAAACCAAATTCAAATAGCGACTATAACCGTCCATACCTGCAGGCAGAATGATCTCATGGCAGGTATGGGCAGCAAACTGCCAGCCAGAAACGCCAGAATATTGCTGATCGAGGTAAGCATCACGCTCAGACCGGTCTCCTTCAGCAGAAAACCCAGCTCGTCGCGATGGCAGATTTTGACGATATCCTGAATTATCAGGCAAAATGATGTTTCAAGAGCAAAAAAATAAAGAGAAAATCCAAACTTCACACCTTGTAGTTTTCGACCAACAAGAACATATCGTCAACACCAAGGCCAAGCGCCAGGAACGGCACAATTTGCGTGGTAACCGCGTTGAACTCAATGTTGAGAATGGTGGATAGACCTGAAAAATGAAAAATACGACCTTTGTGAACTTTTTAGGTTCTTGGTTATCAGGCCCGTGTATCAGGTAGTCAATCGTCAGTGCGATTTCATTGCAATGGCCAACTATGAAAGCATCGAGAGTTTGAGAAACTCTGCTGCTGCTTGTTAGCGCGCCCATCGATGGGTCATGCACAAAAATAGACCAGATTCAAATTTTACCAGAACTGAGAGACCCTCTAATCGGAACAAAAAACAGCATACTATAATTCCGTATGATCCAAATTTCCTGAATCATCAAGGCATAACCACACTCACCCAGTCCGGCACCACTGGCGACCGTGACCAACAGAACACCGACAAAGGCCAAGCCCGCACATGAATCGACCCCGTTGTGACCGAAGGACAGCAGTGCCAAACCAGCGTAGGTGAACTGGATATTATGTTGGAAATTGACAATTAAAAGACCCTCTTAATGATGTTTCGTGTTCGTGTGAAACATCGGTTAGTCAGGTGTTTGAACTATACTTCGATCTATAGGTTAGCGACGATAACATTCTGTTTGATATCATGCCCATCAGTCAGTATCTCAATCGAAAAACAACAACCACAACAAGTCAAAAAAGCACCGCACACAACACATACATACCATCAACAAATATCCGATTCCAATAATGTGGAATTTGAATTTACTGAATTCCCTCATCATATCTGAGATGCTTGTGCCGGCCAGAGGATGCGACTGACGATCATCTATACCATCGGTGTTGTTGATATGGTCGAAGATGTACCTAAAATTGGATATAGCGTTTATGAAAGTGTGGATTTTCAATATGATTGTTTGACTAAGAAGAAAGTAAATAATTCAAAAAATGCACGTCTCGAAAATAAACACATAGCAGTTTCTTTACTTTGTGAATTTTCTCTGCCACTCCGTCGTGATGTAGCTGGCGGTCTGCGGGTTCCAGTGCGGGTGTTTGTCAATACCAGGCTTAGTTGAATGACCATCCTGTTTGAAAACGTACAGGTTGGTGATGTTTCATTCTTGTTTGGAAAAAAATTATAAATTGCACAAACAACATTATTTTCAAACCTTGAATCTCTGCCAGACGGCTGCGCCCGGACTGAGCAGCATGACCGTTTGATAGCCCTCAGCGTGAATTAACTGCCCTTTACTATCGTGTCGTCGACCGCCTGGAGAAAGTTAGGCGCTTTTAGGTTTGATTTTTTAGGCTTAGTAACGCCTTACTAAAACATACCGACAACCAGCTCCTCAGGCCAGCCCAATATCCGCCTGGCGAACCCGTCGCATCCGCCCGTCAGCGCTTTGCCGTAGAAATCGGTGGTCATCTGGAAGTGTAGGGATGGGAAAATGAACAAAAAAATTTTTCGCTAAAAAAAATTTCGAGAAAAAATCGTCACTCACCGGTGTGAACATTTTGTCACGCGACTTCTTGTCGGGCACCCACTGCTGAATGAGATCGGGCCGATCGCGCAGCAGTTTGTTCATTGATGTGATGTACGCTCGGCATTCTTCGGGACGCGGGTCGTCCGTGAATTGATCCTGGAAAATCGGTGGCAAAAACTGAGTTTATACATATGTGGTAAAGGGAGGGGGTGGTGTGCTTGCACTGATGATGATGACCTGTTGCACCGCTGGTCAAAGGTTTTTATTGAGTATGCATCTCATACAGCACGGGCGGAGCACTATATGCACAATTTGCAAGTGCCAATGCAGCACGGACACACAGTTCGAGAGAGAAAGTTGAAAAAGTAAATGCAAATGACGTCACCACTCCACCGCAGGTAGAATCGTCAGTAAGCCTACTGCATGTAGTCCTTTCTAAAGACCTTGGAAGGACTGCTTACTGCAAAATCGGACACCAAATTACCCCCGCAAAATACTCACATTATCGACTCCCTCCCCTCCGCCAAATATATTGTCGAGCCCAAAGTCGTCACCGGTCGAATTCGTGTCCGAATACAGATCTTCGTATCCACTGTAGTAGTCGTAAGGGTCGTCGGCGCGTTTCTTGTGTGAATCTGCAAAATCAAAAAAAAATTTTTTTTCTCGAAATCATGTCCAAACGAGGAAAATTTCTGATGGAGGGTGGGCATGATAACACGCGTGTTTCAAGATTGCACAGTGACTTGTTTGCCAACAACAATAGGCGGAGATGGCTAAAATCAATGGTCAGCATATCAACTTTTGCAACAAACCTTTACGCTGGTCAAAATTAGTGTCATCACTAAATTTCGATGCTTCAGCAAAGCATCACACCACCGAGCAGGCAGGCAGGATCACCAAGTCTGACACTGCGTTTGCCTAGCGATGTTTCACCTTCACACAAACGACATAAATAAAACTCACTAGTCTCCTTCGGTCTATCCTTTTTGACGTCTTCCCTGTCCAACTGTACGCCCGCATTGCCGGCGGTGGCATTCCATTTCATGAACGCCTCAATCAGCGCACAATAGTCGATCCGATTCGGGGCCGATTGGGGACATTCGGGGTCAAGCGGGTCGATGCAGGGACGCGAGAGGTAGCCGTCCTCGAGCCCGGCCTGGCAGAAAGAGACATCGTGGGCTTAGTTTGGCTTGTATGAAGAAAATGGTTATCTGTACGATGGGCATTGATGACCAGCATTTGGACTGACGTCATAAAGATACAGGCCTTTTCTGTACGGTGACTCGGTTTGATTTGGAGTCCAAATCTGCTCTAAAAAAAGTGTGCTTCATCAACTGAACGCCAAACTGGAGAGCTGATACGAAGACTGCAAACTTCATCACAATCACATCACCACCGACTCTGGCCAATTGATTTCCCATCAGTCCCAGATCACCGAGCACGGCCACGGCCGAATCAATCACGTTTTGCGGATGTAGATTCTTCCAAGTGAGGTTGCCGGTGGGAAGATTGATTTTTTTGTCCTTACCGCCGAAGAAGCTGCCGACCAATTCGCCCAACGATGGACTGAAAGGAACAAGGAACTGACTTGAAACATTACTCCATGAAATATTACACCATGTTGAAAGAACAGCCATTTGACTGCATGGATGACCGGCTGGGACACCAACTGACAATCAAGTGCCACTGGTAATAAAATTTTAATCAAAAAATTTATATTGCTTGAATGGGTTTTCCTCATATGAAGCCAGTTCGATATCAGAATGAGATAAATTTTATCAACCCAATTTCCAGCATTTTAGCGATTTTGAAATGTCAAACCGACTATAAATGCGCTCAAGAACAGTGCCGAAAAGCGGGAGAAATGTACAAAAAGTCGCCTCAATATAACCAACTCGATATAAATGGGTGGTTCGGGGCCGAGTGCTTTCGATCCGTCCCAGAAACAATCCATCGGACTAATCAACACGCACGGAATGATCTTTTCGACGATCGGTTGCACAAGATCCCCGATCAGACCGAGGCTTTTGTCCAATTTCGGCGCCGGCGGCTTGAAACACAAATCGGTCAGGGTCCAGTTGCTGAAGAATGAACAGAACGAAATTATTATTTGTCGATCAATGAGCAGGTTGATTTTTGATCAAAAAAATATTTTTTAAAATCAATGAAAATCCAACTCACTGTCCACCCCAGTTGATCGCCAATCGGCTGATGTTCTGTTGCAGTTCGGCGTGAAAAATCAGGTCCTCCTTCGTGAGCACGTTCATGCCGAATCGTTTCGGCGTTTGAATAAACAACGTGAAGCTGAAACAATTGGCAACAAAACTTGCTAATGGCTAATTTATTTAAATCTCGACAATTCAGATTACACTGTGAGACTGAACTGCGATAATCACAAACGTTTTTTTGCTAGTATAAGGTTATGCGATCCATTTTATCAATGATTATATTGATGTTGCGCATATGCCTTGTGGTTATAACCATGAAAAGTAAAACGAAACGAAACGAAACGAAACACTGGTGCAAGATACTGTAATCTCTGCACAACACGGTCTCTCTCTCTTCATGTGCATAGTGACATTCCCGGAACTTGTTAGTTTCACTTTCATGGTGCTTAGAACGTCCACGGGACCAAAATATCGTCAACAAGTGTTCACTAAATGGGTTTTCAGCACAAACGGACACCAATGCAAAGCCCACACCCTCCCCAACCAACCCTCCATTAATATTGCCCCCAGCGCCAGGTGCAGGCGGAGGTTCGTCCTTCTTCGATTCTTTGTCGAGCCCGGGTGCCTTCTTCGTTCTGGTCTCAGCGTGGAAATCGCGCGTGACTTCGTTCAGAAAGTGTATCTCTTGGTGCAGAACGCCGTTGTCTGGAACAATAGGAAAATAATTTAAAGTTCACCCTCGAAAATTGCATGCTTTTTCAAAATGATGTGTTGATGATTTCCTAAAACTTTATGTCCACTGCGTTGTTGCCTTGTCAATTTCTCACGGACTTTTGGTGCATCTGTTCTTCGTTAGTATATCTTACTGCGCAAGTTTCTCACAAATTTCATGGTACACACGCCACCACAGGCCCAAATTTTGTAGAATTTTGCTTTCATTCAACCATTCGCACCACAAGGACATCACAAAGAACCCAAAAGATCAGCCAAACTAGTGTTTATTACGATGATGAACCATAGCCAGCTGTACAAATATACATGAAGAGTCCTGCGCAATTCGTATGACACGCACGTGGTATTTTGGCTCATCCCACGGATGAATATACAGTATAAAACAAACTGAAAATTTTTCTGCCAGCACCAAAAAATATCCAAAATCTGAACAGGACCTTTCAAATTCCGTAATGTTCGCCGACGCACAAAGTTACGCAATCGTCAGCTGTGTCGTACTTTGAATGGCAAAACCACGTGTGTTCACATGAAAACAACTAATCGTTTCACCACGTGCATGCCAAAATAAAACTACGTTCTCGGTCCCCTCCATTTTTTTTGTAAAAACGGCATAGGTACTGTATCATGGGTGTTTTCCTGCTCAAAAAGTCCGCCACACGACCTTTTTCGATGGAGCGCTTTATTATCTCTGGCGGGATGGATCACGCCACTTTTTTAAAAGGTTCCGCCTTGTGCTGATTAAGGGAGCATTGGAGCATTGGAGCCTAATCTGGCGGAAATTTTTCGCAAACATTCCATGAACACAAGCTGCTACCTACATCTTACGTTATCTCGCAATGTTGCCGCATTACATCTTTTAATAAGATACACGCATACCAGCTTCTCAGACAAGCGGTGCACCAGGTTCGTCATCAGTGCAAATGCGCACACTTGGCCCGGCCCTTTTCTCTCGCTGACCTTTCAAAAAAAATGCGTATAGTCCCCTCCTACATGTGGTAATCCAATAACGCAATAAATTCGCTGGTGTCCGTGACGGGCCATGGCTTACTACATTCCGGAAGCTGCTTTTTCCGCGTGCTTATATGTAGCTTGGCAGTGCGCCAATTGTCACACAAAGCAACCGAAATCTAAACAAAAACAGACAGACACTCATCATTGAGAGACGTTTGTTTGTCACGTGAGACCTTCAGTAACTCAGTATTGTTCAGCAATTTTAATAATTTGCGTGACAGTTGGCTTGACTATGTTACGAATGGCTTGACCACACTAAACCAAGGAAGACCACACCATATGCCTTGGGAATGGAAATTAGAATTGAGAACCAAACATACCCATTGATACAACCGAATGCTTAATTGTATCATTCTGGCAAACACACAACCGAATTTTGTCTTGCACAAAATATTTTCTTGCGCCCCCTCAATACACGAAATCCCTTTTCTCTGCGACCACTGTGCATTTGTACCAGTGCACAATGCAACAGCGTATTTGAAAAAACAAATAAAAATATTTGAATATTTTTGATTTGTACCGTATTTGACATGTGCAGTGCAGCAGTTTTAAAATATTTTCCGTTCACGTTCCCGTTTCTGCACAATCAAAAACATCGGAATCTGAGCTCTTCGATTCGCTTCAGTTGGCACAGCAACGAGCCAATAAGATGCGACCTCCACACCGCACACCAAACGTTCAGACAAAATATTTTGAGGGGTGTTGTTTATCTAGCAAAACTATCTGTTCAATAATCAAACCTCAGCGCACAAAGAAAACCAGGTGCCTGGATGAAGCACCTTTTTACAAATAAAGGTCGGAATGCTTTCAGCTGTTTTGTTTGACTGTGTGAAGCGCGTCAGGTGCTTCAGCCAAACGCAAAATTGTGAGGGCAAGAATGTTGCTTTCGTCACAAGTCTTTTTTCGCAGGTGGAAAAGGCCGTCAAAAACACAATGAAAAAAATCGGCATGCTATTGTTATGGTATTGTTGCAAGCATATTTTCTTTCAATATTTCTTCAATGTATGTATCTTCAGAACATTCTACTTAAACGTCTAACTTCTTCCAACGGTTTATTTATGTCGTAAAACCTTTTGCCATCAGAATCACGCAGCCACACCCTTTAAGAAAACAGTATTACATCAGTTTTAACCACACAAGGATTTTAAAAAATGAAAAAAAAAACGCCAGAAATATTCGGCTCTGAAACGGACACGCACGCGCACAAATGTGAAATGGGGTTACTGAAACGAACACAAAGAAAGGTCCCGCAATTTTGAACATTTTGAATTACAGAAAATAGAAAAGTGAAAAACATCCCTCTGTAATGTAGCGTCACGCTCTGGAATTACAATACTACGCATTACCCCTGCAGTCGTTGTATATTCAGTTTTATTTGTTTGAAATATAGTAATCTATATTTTACGAATTTTTAATCGTGCAGCATTTCGACTTAAATTCATGTGCCCTCCGTGTAGTGTATTTTGTTTCTGGGTGTAATAATGCGGGCAGAGACACTGGTCTGATGACGAAATTTATGATCTGCAATTATACATGATCAGTTTGATAAAATGATCACAAATTTTGCTCCCATGGAGTATTTTTGGTGTAATCATGTGGGAAAGCCGGCGCAAAGTTTTCAAAAAACCGCAACTGCCCATTATATTTAATTTTAAATTTCAATTTTTGGGTCACCCCCTTTTGCCCGGGCAGAATAGTGATTGCGAATTACACTACACTACCACGATTTACGGTAGAAAGTGGGCGCATGCCCCTGGAGAATTCCGCTGCCAGTAAAGGTTACAGACTCAAAGCAAAAAGTCGGCAAATTCTCATCCCGCAAAAAGAGAGATAAGCGAAAAGCCGATATATGCACACTAGGGTATAACACTGCTGATATGTATCTGATATCGCAGAATATCGGCGTCCATGTACAGGTTTTGGCGGCAGTTTTTTTGCGTATCAGGGCATCAGATTGCATTGCCTGATAGCACAAGTGATGATCACATAATCGACATTCTATGTTAAGGTCAGGAACGGTTTTGGGATCTGTTACCCGCAAATATACATACATCTAGAGCCACCCCGCACCAAGCTACACGACCATTATTCCGCGTAAGTTCCAGTAATGAGAAACTGCCAGCGCAATGGTTCCAGTTTCAAGAGGGCTAGCCCGCCCCGTCAAAGGAACATTGCAGGGAACCACAACACGGAACAAACACAATTACACAATCACACACACATAAACATGCATTGCTCATGTCAGGCTGGTATTCTTGAAACACTTGTGATTTGTCGATCTGAGGGCCTATAACTGCACAGGGCATTGAAACATCCATCTGGCAATGCGTATGGTAACAACAATACAAAAGCCATTGTAATCTCAACAACAATAACCTTCGAAAATACCAGCCAGCGTGTGCATGAGCATGCGCCTGGTCATAAAACTGGTCATCTCATTCCATTTTCAGCTGTGGCTTGCTGCTTGGTTCGGCGTTCCCTCCCCAACCACCACAAAAAGCTTCAGCTGGTTGGAAGCTGTCTACTAAAGCCAGACCGGATACACTACACAAGTGCAGCATGTACAATGCGCAAACAGTCAGGATCTTCAATATCGTACTATCATACTTGTTCATGTTCGCGCAAACATTATGCGCTTGTGGCTCAGTGCGGTATGTAGCCTGTCTGAGCAGCAAAGACACAAACCCACATTTGCTTCCGTGGCATATTTCATTCAAACAGCTGTGAAATGCAAGAAAGCACTTGCAACACTGCTACGTCCCCGGATAAGTACAATCGATCATGACCATTTCTGACTGATAACCAACGCAACGCAGTGGGTATTGGTCGCACAATGAGTAAATCAGAATTCATCTACCCTGATCTTCAGGTTCAACCTTAACCACTCCTTAAAAACCAAAAAACCCGCACCCCCCCCAACCCCCCCCCCCCCCCCCCCCCCCCCCCCGAAACTACCTATAGGTGTAATATTATGACCTTTATGCGGATTTCTAAAATTTTGATACATGTGGTTCTGTCAGACAATGACGACACCCCGATGGTAAATTTCACCATAGTAAGCAGTGTTGGTTACTATTATGGCTGCTTGTTTGTTTGTTGTTTGAAACGACCCGGGATATTTTGAAATTTGAAACTCTCGCTGGGCTTCCGTTTGTGTTGGTGCCACCCCATAAAACAGTCCGAACGCCAGACGGTACAGCACGAGGTGCCCCACGAGAGCTTCATATTTGTTTTCGAAAATTTGTGGTATAGACCTAGAAAATTCCGCTCACAAATTTCTGTAACTTCTGCCCGCTTGCAGCAATGCATCGTGGTAAGACAAGTTCACGAATCTCGTTCATAAATGTCGCTGACTCAGACATTTGAAGCCCCCGCTAAAACAGAAAAAAACGACCTTTCGCTGCACGAAAGACCCGGTGTGCCAAACCATAAACCAATCTATCTTTTAGCCTCGTTACGTTTTTACAATGTAGCAGCGTTCCCCAGCATTCATACGTTTACTACGACTATGTACTGCCTCGGTTGGTCTTGGACAAGCCGAGAAAATTCCGACGTATATTTTTTCGGCAAAAAAACATTCCACGCACACGCAAATACCACAAGAGTCAGCTTGCTTGGATGCCAGTAGTTTATGTATACACTTTGGTGGAAAGGGGATCAGAAGAACCGGTTTTACAATTGTCACCGTAGTACACGCACACCTTGGACAGATAATACGCACGTTTTGCGATACACAGTGGCGTAACATTCTGAGGGTTGACTGGCATTAAAGCATTCCGCTGGTACACTATGATGGTGATAGTACTATTGGCGCCTGTTTTTTTATCTTGCTTTGGTGCACCGCATCCCCTGTGCGGATGTGGTCTTGGTACCCAGGAACGTTCTGGCAGCAGCTGAAAATCTAATTGACGTCAGAATATCTCATTTACTACCAAGCCGAAACATAAAGCCGGTGCGAACACTGACAACATTGCAACCAACTCGTGGAGCGTCAAAAACAAAACACGTGCGCTAATGTACCTAGCTCAGTTACAGCACGTAGTTTTTTGTCACCACGTTACGCTGCTGGCCCGCTATTCAGCTTTCACAGTGTACTACTACGTAGCTTACGACATGTGCGTAGACTGTACGTGAAAGCTGCTTTGTAAATTACAAGCCCCTGTGTCGGGTACCCCTGGCAACCGAAGCCCGCCGGCTGGTCCCCCCGTCTGGTTATGGTCCTACAGTTCGTGAACGGCGCGTCATAACTTTCTGTGTGTTCTCTGTCCACGCGGAGCTTATATTTACTGTATACCTATATAGTGGGAAAACCGCATGGTGAAATCTGTACGTATTACACATCCAAAAGCACCAGATTTTGTTGTGGTGCGGTATAAAAAACGTGAATAATTGTGGCTTGGTTTTGCATATGTTGTGTGTGTGTGTGGGTTGAGCGGGCGGGAAACTCAGCGGGTTACCATAAAGGCGATTGCCATAGCTGATTAGCTTGAACTTTAGATTTAGGTTTTCGGTCATTGACACTGTAATTTTTTCATCAGACGCTCGCTGTTATTTGCACACACAATTTTCCTCCGCTGTTTTGTCCTAATCTTACCCACGCAAGGACAGCTGAACACACATAACCAATACACATACGCTTAATTTTTGGGTTGGAACTTTAACAATATGGTGGTGACGGTACGTCTCGGTCAACCCACGCATGAAATTGTTAGGCATAATTCGAAAATTGAATAGTTCCCCATGAAAAAACAGTATCAGAAACACACACTTTCACGATCATTCATTACTCGTCACAGCCTTTTCGCAAATTTGCATAACTACTGATAGCCAAGGAAAGCACACAAATTGTTCACATATTTTTGCAAGTGAAGCACAAAAATACGAAAAATAAATATAAGAAAGAGAAAATAAAAAGAAAACAAAACCGACCTTCCACCCATAATTTGACGATATCGATCTGTATGACGACACCCTTCAGACCCATGCAGCAGAGCACAAGTATGGCCGTGCAAACGATCAGGAATACGGGCCAGAAGTGCTGGATGATTTTGCCGAGGAAGAACAGACATTTCTGCAGCACCGTGCGCACGCGTAGTGCACATTCGAAACCGCGCGCTTTGCCCTGCAAGTTGAGATGATGTTTCATGCAAAAAATTCAATTTCTATGTAGAAGTTTGGATACGACGGAATCATTTGTCAAAGAACGATTGTATTCGATGGGCATGATTACACGGGTGCGAGGTGGGACCCATGTATATTGCTCCCTTTTTCTCAAAAACATAAGCCCACACAGATTGTTAATCCTCCCCCGCCCTTCTCTGCTGCGTCCTTTATAATCAAATGTGCTGCTGCATTGACCACTTGACACAATGACTTAGTTGACCCTTGACCTATTGGGGTCAAATAACCTAACAAACATTACAAAACACAAAGGGAACACGGGAACCGGAAACCGCTAAATGGAGGGGTCCAAAAACTGAAGTGGCACGCCCTGCTTTGATTGAACACATAGCGCGTGCCTGTTGCATAAGGGAATGTTCATCAAAAAATGATCGCCTCTGTTTCTTCGGCTGGATTAACAGGTTGTGTTTCTGCGTTGTAAACCGGAGAACATATCCTGTTCGTTTCCCAAATCCAGAAACACGCGCAACGTTCTGTGAAAGCTTGCACAAAAACGGCACACGGGTCGCACTCATGGTATGTTGTTATAATGCCCATCGGTGCTGTATCTGACCGACAATACGCTAATGTGCTCATCAATAGTAGGCGCGCCCCCCCTTGACCAACTCTGCGTATCTGCTGCAATGCCATGCCGGCGTCGCACCATGTTGGTCGATGACTGAAGTCTTTGAGCCAGGCCGCTGGTAGACGGGTCGGTTCGAGCACGCTTTGGAAATGGGCCTGAATTGAAAAGGTGGATTGCGGTCAGAATTGTCCAGAACACAGATTTTGTACATGCGCGTATGCGGGACAAGGGATAGGATAGGATCCCGTTAATCCCATTATGCCCGTTTCCAAAAATTGGACAATAACGAAGTTTGCTCAGTAAACACAGTGAGCGCTGCGGGCTGTGTCGTTTATGTGTATTTTGCATTGTGTTTGAAAGAACATTGGTGCCAACTTGCGTAAATCCGTCGTTAAACTGTGTATGCGCGTCTTTGATGCCTAGTATTTTCCGATTTTAGGTGCCTTACTCCAATTCACACACTCACACCCCAGGATCCTCCCAACCCCAACCACAAGAGATTCAGGCAGGAGTTCATAAGCCTTATTTTGAGCCTAACATCATCAGCAATGAACTCCTTGTGCGGAATTTCGTGCACGCGCGGCAGCAGACAATGTTGTGCGTGTGGCTGATGCGAACTGAGACTGAACGGGGCGTGATGGTGCGATGAATGATGTCGAGCGAAGAAATGGTGATGCGGAGGACTTGACGACAGAGGCGGTGAACCGTCAGGATCGTCCGCGTCGAGCAACTCTGCAATGTCGTTCGAATGCTTGGATTTGATCAGCAAATATAATTTTCAATTGCAGACACCCACACAACCGAACGGCTGGCGGGTAAACTGAACTCTGTAATTCTGACAGCTAGATGGCAATATGTGTCTGTTATTATGTCCATCGATTGCAAAGCCACTGGCACCAAAAAAAAGTGAAAAACAACAACAGCATTCCCGAAAAAAACGACACCCCCGCGCCCCTTGCACCAACCACTTGCATCCTCCTCGTCGTCGGCATTGTTGTTCTGCACCAGACCTTGCACGATTTGCATGGGCGAATGTCGATAGGATGTGCTACTGGATCCGGATCTGAGTCGAGGGGGGTGGTAGTACACGTTGTGCTGGTGACTAGATTGTCCCCCTTGATTATCAGGGACGTGGGGCGGGGCCGACGAGCCGCTAGCCGTCTTCTTCCTGAGCGAGTGTGTGCTGCCGCGTGGCGATTCCAACAGGGTCAGCATGCTGATGTTTCACAAACAAATGTGCGTGTGTATAAATATGTAAAGCCGATTGACTCGAAAAAAGCTCGATTTGGGACAGTCACGCAATGACAGCGACAGTCTCAGGCGATATGGCAGGCAGGTGATGTTTCACGCAAAGCAGTGATATAATTATACCAAATTATTAGAAAGTGTCGTTGAATTATTTATGTACAAATTGCGCTGGCTGATGTTTCAGATCCACATTGCATAAGCTCGATGTATAGAAATGGAGGGCCCCCACAACGGGCTGGCGTGGTCCAACTCCGAATTACCAATGAAGTTTGATGACAAATGAGCCAAGTTCAAATTTTTGTACTTTTCCAGCGACAAATAAAAGTGTTCTGTCCGTTTGTATGGACGAACGGCGCTGCGCTGCGTATATCTGTTGGAAATATGGCAAGAAATATATAATAACAACAAATCATTAAAATAGATAACGAGATATACAAAACGATGAGTCTGGACACATTTTTGTACTCAAACTGCTGCTGGACACATTTTTGTACTCAAACTGCTGCTGGACACATTTTTGTACTCAAACTGCTGATAAGGTCCATGCCAGAGAGCCAAAAAGCACGCCATTTTTGGCAACCACGTGAGTGAAGAAACGCGCCAGCCTCACAAATGGTGAATAAAAACATGTACACGTCACTCTGGCACGCGTGTTGTGTGTTGAAAGAAAATCACGCCACATGGCGGACAAGCGACTTCATAGAGACGCAGATAAGGTTACCCTATGGTGGGTGTTCCAAACAATGGTATTATGAATATGTAAAAAACTATTAAAAAAGGGCAAGAAAAATAGGATTGCTGAAGTGTTTTCAGTGGCACCTTTAAGACTTTAAGACCAAGCCGCCAATGGGTGGATCACATCTTTGGAAATGCTTCCCAACAACAGCGGAAACGGGCTTCAATAAACCAGAGGCTGTGAGAGTCCTCAATGTCTGCATTTTGTATTCAGTTACATACGCACCTACTCATTCTATATGAACGCGCCAGCTAATGCCGCTGAGCTGAAAACAGCGCGATGAGTCACAGCGAAAATATAAATGACTTTACGTCCACCAGTTGCTGGTGAGAGTGAGAGGGACATTTTGAAATTTGTGCATAACCTGTTGGCACGGTGTTACTAAAAGGTGAACGATGACTAAACCAGGGATATGAGGATGTTATTCAGCCGGAACTTGACAGCATGGAAACAGTTCGGAACATCTGAAATTCTCCCTCTGGGAGGTGCACCATGTCATCAGCATCAGAGAGAGCTACTGTAACAGACCACACAGTTCAAAAAACTGCCATGTGATCTGTCCTCATCTGAAGAGCACAGTAAAAAGCTTCGCCGCTTGTGGGAAATGCATACGCACATAACATAATCAGAAACACACGGTAACGAAACTAATAGGCGAACAAATTGTGCACATGCGCAACGGGTCTTAACATAAAAAGTGCATGGTTTTTCGAAAACAGGGCGCATTAACAAGGCGCTTTAGCGTTAAATTCACGGTTACGTGCAGAAATCGTGGAGCAGGCGAAACCAGAGAATGCCAAATAAGCCCCCCCCCCCCGAATTTTCCGAATTAGCCCTTGGGGGCTTATTCGAGAAAAAGTTATTTTCGTGTCTCATTAACACTTAATGTGCTTTATTTCACGCAAAAACACAAGATTGAAACCTTCATGTGAGTGTACGTTTCATGACAATGACAGCAGTGCACGTGCGGGTGGCGTAAAGTGCCCCGAACGGATGCAGTTGTTCCGTCTATAAACATTAGAAGAAAGAAAAACAAATATCTGTCTATTCAAAAGGCATTGGACACAGGCATTCGTGATGCAGCGAAATTCCGACTGAGCCAAAAGTGGGAATTTATTCGTAAGTTTACCGAATCAGCCCCCTGGGAGTTTATTTGAAATTTTTTTATTTTAAAATCTCAAATCCGATGTGCGTCCCAAACAGGGGTCTTATTTGGCATTCTCCGGTACGTTATATGTTTTACATGTGTACAGGTGTACCTATACGTACCGTCCGGTATTATTACTGTACACAATTACGTTATCAAAAAACATGCACGTTTCACAGTGTGGTATGGTAAGTTTCTAATTTCGCTGCCTCATGCTTTTTTACAGACGCAGGAAAACTCCCGTTCGAAGTCGAGGCAGGCAACAAGCTCAATACACAGTCAACAAGACGCGCAGCTGGCTCGTGTGCGTTTCGAATGTTTCAGTCACACAAGCTGTGTGTGTCAGCTGCGTGGCTTGTTGACTGTGTGTTGAGCTTGTTGCCTGCCTCGACTTCGAACCGGAGTTTCCCTGCGTCTGTAAAAATGCATAAGGCAAGGAATTCAGAAATTTACTATATTGTGCGACATGACAGTTTTGACAGGTATAGATCGTGCAAAAACGACGAAAATTTGATCAATTACAGTTCGTACGAAACTGCAGGTTTGCTCTAAAACATCTGCGATACACTATTTTAGCATACGTGAATTGTTTATAACCTTAACCTGGCCAAATTATTGTCAAGTGATGTTCTGTGCGACATACTGTATGTGTACAGCGAAACAACAGCATTATCATACTACACAATCATAATTGTGCGCAAAAGTGTCAAAGTTATGTATTCTATTCTATCAGCCAATGTAATGTACGCGGTGCGCTGAGTGTTGGAATTTAGTTTAGAGACGCGCGAGAAAACGAAGAAACCAAAACTCGCGCAGAGCGTGGTGCCAGCAAACGAATCAACGACAAACAAAATGATCTGGCCGCGCCAAGCGCGCGATTTATGCTCGCGCGTCGTTTTTGGCCGGAGCAAAGTGAGAAAAAAACGAAAATGTCAGAGACGCGCACCGCAGACATCAAGGCCGAAAGTGTAGCACACGAAACAGAAACAAATTTGTGTTGATGAGAACAGGCATCTGACATGCTTCAAATTCAAACATAAACATCACCACAAAGAGCACGCCACAGCGGTCACGCCACATTTAAGGGTGCGTGCAAGGGTGAAGAAGAAATTTAATCGACAAAAAACTAAACCACAGGACATAACTGACGTGGTGGTAGGTTGCAAACCACAAGTGTATGATGGCATAAGTTGTTCCTGCCTTACCTGCCTACCTGCTTGCTTGCACTGTGTACAATGTACAGTTCATAAAACTATGGTGCTGCCATGCACATACGCTGTGAGACCAAAGTTCAAAAACTCTGCAACGCTTGCGGGTACATAGGGAAGAGGCAAACCTTAATATGACTCGAACACGCACTCAAATATGAAAAACGAAATTTCGCGACGGTTCAATCACAATTGTCTGCAAGGGCGTGCATAGCGCGTCACGTCACAACAAAGCACGCAGGTGCGACATAAAGCAAGCAAGCAGGTATGTAGGTACATTCAGTATTCACTCAATTTTATTCACAAATGGGCATGCACAGCATAGCAGTGTGCGGCAGTGTGGTAACAACAAACAGCGTATGACGACGTATATGTATGTATATGTGTACCAATGCACAGGCAAGGCCGCCCAACGTTTGGTTGCACACGTGAGACCAAAACCAGAATCACGCCACCAGCGCCAGCGAGCGACCCGAGCGTCACGCTGCGGCTGCTTGCGTGCACACATGCGAGTGCTTGGTTGGGCTCTGGATCCAGTGTTAAATCGATTTTGAAAAAACGGAAATGGGGACTGATGGATTTTTTTTGTGCACAAAGCCTGGAACTATGGAACGTTCCAGAGTGTGCGCGCTGGTACATCTTGTGACATTTTCTGCAGCACACATTTTCGCGTGCGCTCAGTGGTGGAAACTTCATTTGGAATTGGAATATTACTGCCGCACGTATAAGCATACACTGTAGAAAGTGTTATACTTTATGCGGAGAACAGAAACCAAGCTGCAGAAAGGATGTTTGTCAGATCATGGATGTTCAACAAAAATAAGTCTCTCCCCAGAGCACCGTGCGTGCAAGAGTGAGCGAACTGTGCGTATTTTTTAACGGGCCTAAAATTTCAAGTTCACAGTTATGTACCAATATTGAAGCAGGTAATTTGGGTTCCGGCAGGGTTTTGAACTTAGGTGCACGTATTGTTCGTTTCTGCACCATGCAGTAAGGTTCGTTCGTTGTTGCAACTGCAAGAAAATATAGCTGTGCTGAAATTATCAGACTCGCAAGAAGAACTGAAACCAGCATTGAACTGCCGGGCGTGTGTCGCGCGCGTACAAAGAAACAATGAAACATAAAGCTGTCCAGGAAAACTGCACGTGGTCAACCCTTGAATAGCTTCAGCTGAACTGGTGAATGAATGAGGCACCAATTCCAAGCCTTTTGTGACACA
This sequence comes from Rhynchonema sp. JSB1_4, assembly GCA_030248065.1. NCBI lineage: Eukaryota > Metazoa > Nematoda > Chromadorea > Monhysterida > Xyalidae > Rhynchonema > Rhynchonema sp. JSB1_4. The sequence goes on from JASAMV010001364.1 coordinate 30,033, forward strand.
AAGATCATGTCTTGCGTGAACAGACGTACACGCCTGTTCGGACGGAGAGGAGAAGAGGGCACGGGCTTATTCTAATGTCGTCGACGTAAGCTGTCGGCGCTGGGCGTCGATACAATCCAAAATCCTTGCTCTCATTTGGGGCTGCGTTACGTTGATGCCCCGCTCCGATGACTTGGGTCGACAACATTAGTATTAGGCCACCGGACACGGAGTGATGCACAGGGTGACCATGACCACTCTTAGTTGCAAGTCACAACAAATTGGGAAACCATCAAAACGCAGACATATTAAATGTCTGAACTTGACTTTTCGTCTGAACATGCATAGGAACAAAGCGGAATGCTACCAAAACTGGAAAGGCAATCAATAGGCAAGTTATTGCGCTTGCGTGTCTCATTGTCGCGGCCTGGCACCAAAATTGCCCAAAATGGCAACAAATATGTACGTAATAGCGTATGCGCACAACCTGTGCATAAGAGTCCAAATAATTCCAGGCCATTAATCAAACTCTTGTTTCCGAATGTTGATATGCTCTAACCTCTGGAACTTGACCACACAAGATGGAAAGCTGGAAAAAAATCAAATCGGCTCTTTGTTGTTCTGAAAGAAATCAAGTCATGATAAAAGCCGAATGAAATCAAAGTTTAGGCTGTCGCCCCAGATCTCCACACAACCACACACACATCCACGCATCATTGATTCCTTTTTAAAATTAGTTTTGTGTTTGTTATTCGTCATAAACTGTGGCTTATGCTGCTGTGTAGTTGTTGTCCGCTATTTTAGGTGGTCCGCGCGCATGAAACAAAGCACGCGAAAAAGAAAAACTAAGACTATTGAACACAAAAAGAATAAAACATGTGAAAGGCAAATCAAAAATATAATAAACCAAACACAACCAAATAATGCAAAATGCACCACACTTACCACGACTTTGTTATCGCTCTTCCTTTTCCTCACTTGCGGCGCCACTTTTCCATCTGAAGAAGGCGCCACTTTGTGTCCTTTGGCACCAGAATTGTCCATTGCTCTCACGGGTGTGTTTGTTGTTTTGCTGTTACCGTTTAGTGCGGTTGCTTGATTACGATGATCTGGAATACGGTAAATGGAATGCTTCAAAGCAAAGTAAAAGTCAATTCACGATTCTAAAAGGCAGCTATATTTCTTCTGCCGCCCGCAAAGAAACCAAAATCACACACTTGTACTCCATGTTTTGAGGCTTTAAAATAATCACCACATCAGTATATTATCTGCGAGTGTTTTGCAACTGAAACCGCACCGATCTATAAAAACGCTCAGCGCAAGCGGCTGATGTTTCACACGCGTGCCGCGGGCGCTTTTGGTGAACAGACGCGTGCAGAATCAATCACTATCTACTGAAAGCGACGACTGTGGATATACCAAGAAGACACTTTTGCTGACCTATATCAGACATCAAGGTGCTATCAAAAAATCAAAGTGATAATTTTTGGCCGATCCGCTGTCTCCATAAATGAGTTCGCAACTGCGCTTGCAAACCGAAATTTATATCAAAGTAAAGTCATCATGGATGACACCGAATACTGGAGCGTGGGTGCACAAACTGGTATTGGTCGCACAATGACTATATGAGAATCCATCCCCCTAATTTTCCTGCATTGAAAAGGCGGATATTTGGCATTTTTTTCAAATTGGACCAGGTTTTGACAAGAACTTTGCATGCTTATTGGTCGCACAATGACTTTATAAGAATTGGTCAATTTTTTTTCCTGAATCGCAAAGCAGGCTAGTGACGGGGCAATGACGTTGCGTTGCGCGATCACACACAAAACACGTCGTAAAGAGAATGTTTCAGACCTGCGGCAACGTGGTTGATCTGCTAGATTATTTTCAGCTGAAAATGTTTTGTGAGAATCATAAATAGCACAGTAGTTAAGAGTGACTGAACGTGAAAATCAGGATTGATTTTGATGAATTCTTATATGGTCATTGTGCGACCAATATCAGTGAGAAGAATGAGAAACACACGTGTGCAGAAGTTTCACCCTGAATTCTACGCAACCGAAATGGTTCGGGCTCGGGTTACTGTAGCCACGTGTTACACACGCTTTGTGTGTGAAATCGATTACAGCACACACACGTTGATCACTCCCGATAAAGAAAGCGGGAAAAGAAAGAGAAAATAATTCCTTGTCAAAACCTGATTCAATTTGAAAAAAATCGCCAGAAACCCTCCTTGCCGATGTAGGAAAAATATGGGGATGGATTCTCATATAGTCATTGTGCGACCAATATACAACAAGCGCAGGAACAAACAAGCCGCACCACCTATGTATGTATACATGGAAAAATTAATTTTGATAAAAAAAAACAGCGCCGAAACTGTTACATGAATGGAAATAGGAAGTAAAAAAGTTTGTTTGTGTTGAAGGGTGACAGGGCGGATCTAGGAGGCACACGGGCCATGACCCCCGTTGGTCAGATTGTCCCCTGAAGGGGGGCCATCGTTTCGGAAGGAAGAAAAAAGACCCCTAAATCGCAAGATTTTCACCCCTGGACACTGCAAAAGTCCAAAAAATCGCGCGCTTCGTGCGTCACACAGACACCTCTTCCAATGAAACTTGCGGGTCGCGCGCGCAAAAAGTGCCAAAATGTTGCAAGGTCAAATTTTTGTATGGAATTTAGTGTAAAAGCGCCAAATTCTAAACAAGCACTAGATACAAATGGCTTTTCAAAAAAAAAATGAAACAAGCACTCCAGTCCCTTGGCCAAAAGCTGTATCCGTCACGGGAAGCGTGGGAGATACAGATCGCTCTAATTGCTTGACGCCCGCTTACATATTTGCTCGCAAACATTGCAACTGTCAACATTCGAAAAAAACTGTTTGCGTAGTAGTGTAGTTCTACAACCAGCCACCGAAGTGATTGAAAAGTTTTCCTTTTCCAGATTGAAACCCACACAAATGAAAATTTTTCGTGTTACCAGGTGTTGTCGATGCCGTTATGTGGTACGTACATACGTACATAACTTACATTATTCATTGAAGCGACCGATTTTAATATGATGAAACTGCAGACAGCGATATGGATTAAGATTATGTAAGTATCAAGATCTCAATCGGAGCGCTATTATTTGGTTACTGTGAGTTCGGATAAGAACAACGGCTCTCACAAAACTATGGGGCCAAATTAATACAAAATCAGGGGCGGATCCTGGTGGAGGCACAGGGGCCACAATGTCCCCTTTGGTGAAAGTAGCCCCTGAAGGTGGGTCACCATTCTTATCTTCGCTGCCAAACGTGTAGAAGTGGACTTTGTTGTTAGGGCGCGGCCAGGTAGATGCGGACTGCGGACATTGAAAAAAAACTATGTCCAATGTCCGCAGTCCGCAGTCCGCATCTACCTGGCCGCACTTGCGGACTGCGGACTGCGGACATTGAAAAAGAACTATGTCCAATGTCCGCAGTCCGCAGTCCGCATCTACCTGGCCGCACTTGCGGACTGCGGTTTGCGGACAATCGAAACATTTTTTGATTGTGCTTGCTAGTGCGATATACAACTACAGGGTTGTGAATATAGTGTAACGTGGAATCCTGCCCTGTTGCCTGCCATTCAATACCATGAAACATTCTAACGTGTGTGTCCTTATTCTGTGTTTGCTGTGTGTGATACGTGGCAGTCGTCAGTTGCGCGTGTGTTGGCAATTGATTATTGTGAGTTGGCAGATATTACATGGATGTTTCAGGCAACAACAGAAGACAACACAGTATTATGCACGGTGTTGAAGTTTGCATATTCACAACCCTGTAGTTATATGCTTACTAGCAAACACAATCAATGAAATGTTTCGATTGTCCGCAGTCCGCAGTCCGCAAGTGCGGCCAGGTAGATGCGGACTGCGGACATTGGACATAGTTTTTTTTCAATGTCCGCAGTCCGCAGTCCGCAAGTGCGGCCAGGTAGATGCGGACTGCGGACTGCGGACATTGGACATAGTTTTTTTTTCAATGTCCGCAGTCCGCAGTCCGCATCTACCTGGCCGCGCCCTAATTGATTTAGTTTAGCTTGAATGGGGAGATAAATTACAATACTGTTTTTATCACTTTATTACAAGATTATGGATCACACGACAATTGCGCAATAAAGAGTGAGGCTTATGATGAGCTTAGAGAGACTTGTGATGATGCACACTGGCTCTATTACAACTGATACGTTGCGAAGAAGACAAACATAAATGTTGCTAAAGCGCTTCCACTGTTTGAAATTTATAGTTTAACACCAGCAATAAGTAGAGTAGAATTAACAACACACTATACTTAAAAATAACAAACTGCATAGGCGAATTACAAACTTTGCGCAAGCACCAGATAGAATTAACTTTTTGGATAAGCCTCTCCCGGCCAAAGAATGGCTATCCTGTATGATAGTTTTGTCTTTGTTGTGATGCAAAACCCTATAACTGTACGATATGCCAAATTTCCACCGGTAGGCAGCAATATGAATCGGAAATCGTCCAGACACTGACAAAATTTGGCTGTGATGTGAAGCAATCACTATGCGATCATTATTGGGATATGCAGGACAGGACAAATCGAAAAATACCATTACCCTAGTTTGCATTTTTCTATTCAAGGGACAAATGCGCACTAATCATTAAAGTAAAGATTCGTATGATTTTTGAATGGATATGCAAAGTTCCGCGCACCATAGGGACTGGGTATAAAATATAAATTATTTTTTCGACAAGCGGTAAAAAACGGATCTGGATTTGGCGCGAGAATTCAAGGGAGAATCTGCAGAAACAAGCAACTTTCTGCTCACAAAGTACATGGAGCGATATCAAACTTGGTGATCGGATCGCCTTGGACAGGACCGCCTTGGTCACGTGATTTTTTTTGAATTTAGCATATAAAAAATTTAGTGATGCCACTTAATTTCGACAAGCGTAAAAGGCGTTCCCGAACCTAAAATCGATAATATTTAAGCTGGATGGACTCATGGTGGCTCCCGTTAATTTTCTTAAAATATCCACCAAGAATCACGCGTGACCAAGCCAAGTCACAACCGCGATCCGATCCGATCACCAAGTTTGACATCGCTGCTGCTGATGACTAGAAAACGTGCAAATTGCGGACTCGTGAAACACAACCATAAATTAATCCTTATACCTACAACAGTTTTGGGGATGCGCGTGGACTGAAAGAAGACGTTATTGTATTATAAAGAATGAAGACGCATCAATAACACTCAAGTAACCAGTTTGGAGGATTTTCCCACCGGAGAATTCCAAATGAGGCCCTTCACCCGTATGAGCCCAAAGGCAGTTTGTTGCTAATGCTTGCATCCGGCTCATTTGGAATTCACTTTTACAGCTTTTTAAATTAAAGAACAGAACTAAAAGCCGAACAAGGCCTCAGCCCTCAGGGGGCAATCACATCGGATCAACAAGAGATGAGAAATGCGTGTCACCAGAACAGTGACTGTTTTCAAAATTTTTCTCGACGATGACCAGAGAATAGACTTTGGATCACCGTATCAGTGTACTCACCCGAAGTCCTCAGCAAACTGCGTCATTTCTGCTGCGACTTTCTAGTAGCTGAACTTTCCATTGCGGCCCAATCTTCTATATGCAACACGGAAAGTGAAATATCTTGCTCGTATACAGATGTAGAAAACTGTACCAGTACATGAAAATACAAAAAAAGGTGAATCTTCAGTTAATTTACCGTTGTGTTGTTCGGTGTGACTACTAGACGTCGCAGCGTCTTTGTTTGTTGACGGCATTCTGGGAAAGTTTGAAGACGAATAATTTTTGACGTCGCGTGGCAGTCGAAAGTTTTCCTTCTCGTATTCTGTGACTGTTAGTTGTTGGTCGTCGCTGTTGTTGCACGCACGCCTTTTTCGGTTATGTCGGGCCGATTTGGTGTTTTATTATATTATTGGATATTGTATTATGTTAGAATCCACTCTCTCTTTCAATTGAATCGCGCGCGCGTGGATCTTGTTGAAATTGAAGACGTCTTGTTGTATTTTTGTCACAAATATTAGGTAGGCGGTGCACGTACGTTGTTGTGTACCATGTAAAAGTGCACATTTGGTGCATTAAACGACGGGCGAAATATCATTCATATACGTACGAACACGGTCGTCGAATCCTGGAAAGGTCGGTAAACCGCGTATCAATGTATGCATGCGATGCTGTTAAAAAATTCAGGTCCATATAGTTTGTATATTCGTGTATAAAATGTTTTGTCGCTCAAATATAACACAATTATGGGCACGCTGGGTGTTGACCGAAATTTTCTCGCGCCGAAAAAAATCGACGACTTCAGTGGACGTTCTTGTTGTGGCTGTGGGGTTTCTTCGACAATCCTGAACTCTTGTATTGTGGTGATCTTATGTTTGGGAAGGAATTTCCCTTTCTTCTGAAAGTCATATTTCTAGAGTTTTCCACCAAAAGCCCCCCCCCGAACAGAGGCCCCAAAACTGGAAATATTTCCACTTGAAGCCACAGGGTGTGCTGATTCGGTTTTCTCTTTTCGCCAAAGGACGCATTTTCCACCAAATTCCACTCAGAGAGCCCTTCGGGGCTTTAAATGAACAACTCAAGGATACGTATATATAGTCTTTCATTTTATTCTCGGTCCAAAGAAAGTATACAGCAAATGTTTCATCGCAACAGCAGCCATCAAGTCACACGCATGTTTCGAGCCACGTTGTCGATCTGTTGGTTATCATCCACGACGATGACTGCTGTTTTCAAGGCGTTGAAACATTTTCTGTATACCGCCTCTGGACTGTTATATAACGGAAAGACTATACCAATATCTATCAGCTGATTGAACCTTAACATTAAACTGTTTGTTAACGTTATGTAATATCAGATCAACAAATGTGAATTCAATATTAAGAACCGGTGAAAACGATAGGTCCAATACTGTATATCAGAGGAGAACTTGGTGAAAGTGGCGTGATGGCATGCAATTGTTATAATTTTTTACCAAAAACATGGCAAGGATCGCACGCGATCGTCACAGACCAACCCGCAAATGATTCTTAAACGAATGAAAACATTGAAAATGAAATAAAACGCAGAAGTTATACCAATATTCGGATTGTATAACGGTGCATTTATCACAAAATGCATGAAATATAGAAGTCGTGCAAAACTGACCAAGATATTAAATAAAAGGTCAGAAAGTTTTGGCCACAGGTTACGATTCAATAGATATCGAAACATAGAATTGTTATGTGTCCTAATTTCTGCATAAACACGTGCAAATTTCCAATGTATTGCACAGTCTCGGCAAGACCAAATGTTCTTGAAATCAGTGACAGAACATCAATAAATAAAGGAATATTCTCTATTTGCGTAACCTAATACTGTCTTCTGTGATATGTATAAATGATCTCTTATTGCAGCTGCATTATCATAAATCAAACCATTGTATCGATTAGATCGTGAAATTATTATAAAACTAGCAAAATTTGGTGTCAAAATATTTTTCTTTCCGAAGACGTATGTATGTAACATAGTGTGCTGGTGCAAATATGACAGGATCTAAGAAAATTGCGGTGACAGATTTGGCAAAAAAGGTGTGATCTTGAAAATTCGTTCTGCACTTGAAAATGACTAAAGTACCTCAAGTATGTAATTGAAAACGTGCGTCACCCCATTGACAATAACTAGCCATAAACAAGATGGACCCATTCTCCACGCTACATTTGCTCCGTTAAATCCCTCGCCCGTTTTTATAAATAAACACAAAGTTATTTTCATTTAAAATTAATTTTTACAAATATAATGATTTGTATATTGAATTAACACAAAGACGAGCAGAGCAATATCATACCATTTGCATTCTGATCAATTTGTTGATCACGTGTATACCGCTTGTCTCATGCGCAGTTCATGAAAACAAAAAAAAACGTAAACATGTTTTGTCAGTTTAGCAGAAACCGTGACTGGTGCAAAATCGTAAATTAGCTATTGACAGATGATGCTCCGGCAACTGCAATATACAACAATAACAAATATCGTTATAGTTGTTTCAAGAGTGGTAAACCTGCTGGAAAGTTTCCGTTGAAATTAATCATAAAGTGTCGACTTTGACGTCATGGCCAAACCCTAGAACGCCTCCTGTACACTTTGCATTTTCCTTTCATCAGGTGTAAAACGCGCACACACTGCAAAGTCTGGGACATTGTACATAGTGCGGTGGGTTGTAGTACACGTTATGTGAAAGCAGACGTTTTTCCACTCAATAAATGCATAAACGACTTATAAAATTGGAAAGAGTCTCTTTCGAGAGAGAGACAGAGTTGGTCATAGTACATAAACATCGGTGTGTGACACTTTGCACGCAAAAGAAATGTACATAATTTTTCAAATTGCGACCAAAAATGGTGTGCAGACGACAGAAAGGTTCGAGCCAGATTTCGTTGATTTAGCAGTGGGACATGCTTGGCTCAGGGGATCATTGTTGAAAATGACGTTAAAAAACACCCCCGCACGTGAAAGAACACTTGAAAGAAACGAACAAACGGGATAACAACATTTGGAGTGGAAATTTAATTTTAAATTTTGTCACATAAAATTCCTACCCTGCTGTACAAAGGCACAAATACAAGAACTAAGTACCGAACTGGGGTGTCTCTCAACAGAACTACGTAAGAAAAGTTTGTGCAAGCACGCAAGCGTATTGTGCACGCGCAATAACACTTTTCTTAACCTTTGAGAGACTGCATCGGTACCTGCCCACGTGTGCGTAGGTCTGGTGTCGCCACTAAAGTGCGGTTAAATAGCAATAGTTGTTGTGTACTGCATTTTGTTTAACACTTATGCTGGTACACTAAGGGCAAGAACAGCATGTAGATCCAGTTTCGCTACACGCACATTTTAGGCCCCAAGGTGCACTTTATTGACTGTATGTACAAAACGCAATCGGTAGTGACCAAAAAAACGCCACGGTTGTTACGACACATGTACCTACACTGCAGACATGTTCCGATTGTCTACCTGTTGCGTGTTCTGCCAGAAATAATTGGGTACCACCTGGGAGGTGTGTCGTCCCTCATATTAATTTCCAAGAAAAGCGCCTAGGAAGGGTGTAAAAAAGGACTTCCCACAGGGAGGTTAGAACCGCTGTGGGTGGCAACCTAGTACGCCCAGCAAACATGCGGACTTCATTACCGTAACCACGAGGGCCGAAAATTTTGAGAGAAATTATTGCCGATGATTTTGAGGAATTAGGGTTGCAATATGCGGTCACACGATATATGCAAAATATAAAGTGTCGAAGACCAACTTCTGTTTGCAAACAGAGTGTCGTTTGCTCAGATTGTTGACTTCCTTGGAACATCAGGGATTTTGCGCATCTGTGATCGTATGAGTGGAACAGTGTAAACTGCTTGCGGTTGTTCTTTTTTGAACTCTACTGACACTGGAACAATAAAATTCACTATTAAAACTGTACTGCACTTTTTTGACTCGGTTTCCCAAGACAGCTGTTAATATGATTATATCGTGTTTCACTTCACCGCGCCGTGTCAAGCGTGTTGAGTAAAAATGCTACAGGTTTTTAGGTATATAACTGAGCCACGTGCAAATATAGTTTCAAACGCACGCTGTTTCTGTTCACAAAAGAATTCAACAGAACACCACTTTTTGTCAAAGAAATCCCGGGACAGACTCTGGGTTGCAATTGAAATAATCTTCGCGCTAAATGATTTTATAAACCTCGACAATGGAAAATGTCTGTGAATTTGAGACAATTTCAAAACTGACGCTGAATACCATGTGTTATTTCGGGCCGCCGGCCGACTCCGGGCCGCTGTGAGTTGACGAAGTGATTTGACCACTGTAATATTATTACCCAACATAATCACAGTGTCTGCCGGAAAAACCGAGATAAAAACGAGGTGCTGGCGAAACCACTAATGTCTAGACGAAATGCACGAACAATGACTTTGGCAAAGAATGAATAAAAACCAAGCCTTTATGTAGATTCAAATTAATAATCGCACAAAACAAGCGAAAGCGCCGTTGCGGACGTTGCTCTCCATGCTCATTGAACCAAATGAATATTGAACACGATCGGGATTTTGCTAATCTGGATACATAATCGATCGATCGTACATCCTAGCGTGAATCAAACAGTTCGAAATTAGGTTCTGTTATTTGAATCACGCCCGAGAACAAAATTTGAGCCGGAACAGCACCAAATTCATTCCAAAATTCGTGAATCAACAAAAAAATGCGCGATAAAGTTGTGTGATGTGAGCACACAGCTCCACCCATCCGCAGTTATCCAGCCTTCCCTAAATCAGTGCACTAGTTTAATGGCTCAAATGTTGTGCGGCAGGTGTTAGGCAAAGTGATACGCACTATTGCACAAACAGATAAGAGATAAGATGGTCTCATTGGCGTTATCATGCCCATTGCAGATCAATGAACTGATTGTCCCCGAAGACCGCACATACAAGCAGATAGATGAGCAGCACAAATTTTCGATTTGGCACTGATGGCTTTTCAAGTTGTGAACTTCCAAATGCCCACAGCCATTCGCCCCCACCAGGAACTAACGTGTACCGATCTGAACCGAAAATATACGAATGCAAAAAATGTTCTGAACATATGACGATGACATGGACAGGTATGCATAATCTAGCGCACCGTAGTCATTTTGTCAAAAAAAGTTTACGCATAACTTTGCGCATCAGTCAAAATACGTAACGTGTAGTACATTTTGTGCGTGTGGGGTTTGTGCCTAATTGACTGACATTGGAAATGAATTTGCAGACAACACACATATATTTAGTGCTCGATGTTCAAAAAGCCAGAAAATTTTCGTGTAATATGTATGTTCCAGTTCCAGCATGTGAAATCACACGGAACACGAACTCAAAAATGGGCGATTCGTGATCAAGTTCGAAGGACGGAGCGCGGTGAAAAAAGTTCTGTAAATTGAAAACAAAACGTCACATCTGAGCTTTGAAAAATGCATTCTGGGCCTACAAAATAAAGATTGGCGTCTTATCGCACGTGATTGGTTACACCTGGGTTTAGTTTATCAGGCACCGGCGCAAGTTTAGATTTCATTGCGCGGTTGCTTTGAGATACCGTAGATAATACGCACAGAAACAGCTAATCCGCCAAAATGTGGATGGATTAGGCATTTTGGGCACGGCTGGTATTGAAGAGCTGCATTTCCATATAATGCCCCTGGGGCTCAATTCGGAACACGTTGAAAAATGGGGCTTTTTGTTTCAAACATTTTATCCAGATAGGGCCCCCACGGGGGGGGGTGTGAGTACGTTTTCAACATTGCTGAAAACACTCACCAACGTTACCAAACGGTATCACATTCGGTTTGCGTGGATTTCAAAGCAGCTCGATCTTTGAGCAGTTTCTGTTTAAAAAAAGTGCGAAATGACCTGCTTAATGCTGTCCTTTGTGAAGAAATTGTGTGTATTTGAAAACCCTTGCCCTCCAAATAAATCCCCCCGGGGGTTTTATACGGAAATGTTTCCGAACATAGCCACCGGGGAGTGCTCTATTCGGGGGCGGGTGGCTGTGGCTTTCTTCAGAATTCTCCAATAATTTCGAGACCACTTCATCTAAACCCACGTGTGCATGTGTATTGTGCGTGCGTTCTTGGAATATTTTTTGCAAGTTCATGCGTAAAAGTACGTCACCGCATCAAAAATTGGTACTTGACTTTGAAGTGAAAGTGTGAATTGACGGGCCTGTTTCTGTAGAAAATGTAAAAATTGACGAAAACACGTGCGATGCGATCTAGGCGTCACGGTTTGCGCCAAGGAACCAGAATTAAAAATCAAAACGCTTTTGGTGCATAATTTTTATGGCAGTCCTGAAAAGCATTTCTCCGACGAGTCTACAGCGCCGAAACTCTTCTGGTGCCTTAACCTATTGTGTACGTTCGTATAATTGAGAGTTGACCCTTCAGACTACCGAGCAGAAGTATTTCTACAAAAATAAAGATATTAAAAAAATTGTCGCCGCAAACACATCGGGCAATGAATTTTACTTTCGTTTCAAACAAGGTCAGTTCGCGGCGCTGCACGAACAATATATTGATTTTATCGTGCCCAGTACCGATGAATTTTTTAACTTTGCAGATGAATATTCACTCTTTGACTTTGCTCGTGGGAATGGAGGACCGGAGAAAATTTCATTTGCACGCCAATTAACGTTGGAGAAGTTTCACACAATAGCGCGCATGCTGTAGTTCAGCTTGAAAAAGGGCAATAAATATTCAGAATTTTCTTAGAAATGACCAAAGCAAAATCAGCTTCGATTGTGTTCGGTCGTATCCAGGTGTATGAGCGAAATGATCACGTGCGAGTTCACTTCCTCCGCTCAGGAAGAAAAAGGAAGAGATCGCGACGCTGAAGTCTCAAATCAGATTCTGATTTAGGTATTATCATTTATTGAAAAAAAATAACATGTTGTTTAGGTTTTGTGACTTAAGTCAAGTCTGTGTAGTTTTGCCATTGACGCGGTGGCGCTTAATTGGCAATAAAGGACGCAGAGGCCTGATGTGTCATAAAGTAACCAGAAAATATAGCTTCGGCATATAACGTTCAGTTTTCAAAGCAGGACAAGAGCAAGAGGGGTCCAGTAGAGTTGGTTGGTGCCGTCCGCAAGACAACTGCGAGCGGAGGGATTGGCCCACCATGAGCTGGTCCACTGTACACTGCTTTTTAGACACCATGTTCAGCATTGTTTGCATCGAAAGATTTGGAGGTTTGGTGCAACATGTACCTTAGATGCACTTTGCACCATGAATTTTTACAAACGCAACATTCTCGGCGAACATGGAGCTCGTTATCGTTGCCGCGACAGGGAACAAACAGGTATTGGAAATACCCCAAAGATGACAAAGAAAACAAAATGGTTTTTGTTTTGCGTTCATTGCAGCCAATTTGAGTGCAGTCTTATTTCCGCATAAGGTACGGTATACGTGCATTATTTTGTGAATAAATGGTTAAAAAATCGTTTGTACAGATCCTTTTATGACGAAAACAACAGTAATTAAATGTCAGTAGTACGTAACGATCTTCAGGTAAATGACGCTCAGTCTTAAAATAACTAAAACATGGTCGTTAATGTGCGCAAAATGGACCGGTTAAGATGAGAACACGCGTTTTGCGAAGACTACCATTAATTCCGTACAAACATTGTTGACAACAAATTCCATGGAACATAAACATGCTTTTTGAAACAAGTGTGAAATGAGCTCCATGAACTGGGCACAAAGTTTGTACTTCTATGTACAGCGAACAAACACTGACGTTTGTTCAGCAAAATCGTGGTGTAACATGCTTGACAAATGTTCAATGTAAACTGACAGAGCTCGTGGTGCAGTGCGTCACGAAATGTGAAAAACTTCCGTGACGGCAAACGCAAGGGACAAATTGAATAAAACTTGGTGTCACAACGTAAAAATTGACCAACTGGTTGGTTACTGGCTTGTGGCTAGTTTAGTTTCAGTAGGTTTATGATCGCCACACCTGTGTTGGTTAACAGATTTCTTTCTTTCTGTTTACTGTAGTGAAGTTTGGCATTTATTATGATGCCGAGCGATAGACCGGTGCTGTCTGATTGTCTTGGAGTAAGCAAGCTGTAAACAATACATAGTTTTACCTACCAAAGCTTTTGAAGTTTTTCAAAACAGAACAGCTATCCGCGCATAGTACAGGCTGTCTCCGTCACTGCATCTAAGCAAAGTCCTGCATACATTCGGAATGTAAAAAAAGCGAGGCCCTGCATCCGTGGAATGCACGAAAATACAAAATAATAATCACAGAAAAATCCAGCCCAATTCGAAAAATCGCACTTATTGACATGTATTTGGCAGCACTAACACACAGCACAGCAACATTGCATTGTAATACGGATGCATTAAAATTGCTAAAGTTAAGTTTGTACCAGTGGTGCGCAGGTATTTGAGCGTGTTGTCGCAGCTCCACATAGCGCGGAGTAGTTCATGTAGTAGGGTATCAGCACAGTTACATCGTGCACATGCAACACACGGTGGGTGCACTCGTCAGCACGGACTTGCATGTTTGTGAGTACAGCACTATCATGCAATTGTATGTATGAATGCAGATCTATGGGACCAACGAATCTGTAATTTCATTTATTATCGCGTCTGCGTTTGACGAACGTTATCCAGATGCATATCATATCACAAACGCACACGATATCCACGGTCCCTGCACGCACACCAAGTGCACCACACAGCCCAAAGTAATTGACATTGATTAGACCTGTACTTTTGTGAAATAAACTGAGCCTTTTTGTTTCTTGGGGGCGTGTTACATGTACGCGTAATTGTGTAATGATTTTTAGATTCATCTCCGCGGCGTCTTAACTCTGCGTTGTGGAAAAACTCGTTATCCCTAATTCAATCAAATTGGTGTGCGTGAGCGGAAGATAGTGCCACCAAAGCGACAAACATGGTGATTGCACCATTCATACCGGCATTAACTTGTCTGCTCCATTCAACAGGAAATGGAAACAGAGACATCAAGGAAAAAAACAGGGCCGCAGTGACAAAATAGCGGAGCACACAGAACTCTCCAAGAAGAAACATCATAATGCAGCCTACAAATGACTGAAATACATCACAGATTCTCCTCCATCCACTGGTCTTCATCCTCACAAGCGGCATCGTAGCCAAACGTGTTGTTTACCTCTTGTTTGATGTCCACCGGCGGTGGCGTGCCCGCACTCACACGCGCGCCCGGGATGTCCGAATCGTCAATGTCTGCACATGAAGCAATGGGAAATAAATCAAGCACACATTTAAAAGGAAAACAATGAAAACAAACACAACAATAAAATGTTCAACAAAATAATCAACAACAACAACCGCACCTTGAATGACAGCATTTCGACTCCAGTGCATCAGTTTGAACGCCACTCTGTCGTACGGTCGGGGTCTGTCCAGCCAGAAGTAGTGCACCAAAGCCAGGTCAAATTTGACAGCAAACGGTGCCACACGTGTCTTGGTCTTGTCCGGGCACATGCCAAGCGCTTCGTAACGCGTCTGCAACACGTATAGTCCAGCCACGTGCTCATGAGACGGCTCTTTTTAAAGCTTGCTTGCCAGATTCAAAAATGCGCCGGTTACACTGGTTTTCGCAAATAAAAGAAAGAGATTGGGCCGAGAGACATGATGACAAGTTCCAGCTGGCTGACCTCAATTTGTTGCGTGCTTACGCGAACAGCAATATCGTTCAACACACGTTTTGGGAGTCAAAAGGGAATTTACGCACCGAGGTGGAGAGCGTGTTTGTAAAAAATACATGCATTTCTCTTTCTTTCATTTCCGAAATACGTGGAACCGGAACATTATTGGATCCGTTCAAGTCAACTTCAAAATAAGTCGTCTCATGAGTTCGTGGCTGGACTATACACGACAGTCGAGTCGGCCTACGATTGGCGCAACAACGCGTTTCGTTCTGTTTTCACAGACGGCCGGTGCACCGGGACATCATCAGTCCAAATGAATCAGGTGATCACGTGCCTACATGAGACGACCAAGCGATGGCTCTCGAACAAAAAAATCACGTCCGTGCAAGCCGGGGAGAGAAGAAAGTACTCTTGCTACTTGGATGACAGTGAAACGTCATAAAAGCCATTTGTATTAGTTTTGAAGCCGAAACTGGCAATCATGTGACAACAGCAGTGAGTTTTGCGTTTAAGTATGGGTAACAGCAAAACTCACTGCTGTTACATTGTCGAAATTGTCGAGCGCGTGCAAAGGTAAACCAACAAGAAAGCACCTACCTACCAGAAGCACAATGATTGCCAACATATGAAAGCACGAAAATTGGATGATGTTCATTTCCCAAAAAAACCATTCCTCAATTCAATTTATGATCCAACAAAACAGACACAGATTCAAAGTAGATCACCTTTTGCTCCAGGAATGAGGTCAAATCGGTGAAGAACCATCGTGTCTTGATCAGATCGGGACATGAGCGCACGTAGTACGACGCATGGCTTATCTTCGAAGGAAAACGGGTGCCGAAATTTAGAAAAATAGTCAAAATTAGAATTGAGCAATGACCAACAACTTACAAAATGCGTGAATTTATCGGCTTTCCGACGCATCTCATTCATATTTATCGATCGTACCGCCACAAATTGATCCCCATCAACGCGCACCAGTGCACGATAATGGTCAAACGAGGTGAGGTAGCCTGAGACAATCTTTTTTTATGTAAAAAAGAATGCGCACTTACGGCGCTGGCGAAGACCTGCGAAGTACAAATTTCTAAGTCAAACAAGACACCTTGATCACCAGTCGTGCGTGCAATCATACTTTCCCAGTTTTCCCTTGGTTCATTAGCTCGAGCCCGTTTCAGATCGAACAGATAGCCTTTGGACCGATCTGTTGGCGTGTGTTTGGGAATAGATGCTGAAAAGAGGGCTCCGGTTAAAATTTATCAGCATAAATTTCCAGCGTATTTAAAAACCATTCCAGACCGTATGTTGACCTCTAGATATTTTAACAACAAAGATTGCTTATTTGCTTGGCTGGAAAACGTTTCACGGTCAGCACACAATTAGGAAGCAATTGAGCACAAGCGCTAAACATGAACAAGATCGAATGGTTCTTGAAAAAAGACAGGAAAAATATTAACAACAAATATATTGAACAGCTGAAACAAATGGGAAAAAGATAATGAAGATTTTTTTGCAATAGCAGGCCAACCAACCAGTGGTCAGATACGGGTGATCTTTCGCAGCGAAAAAGTACTGGGCGGCGATGTTGAGGTTCATCATATCAAGGGGAAGCCAGGTAATGTTTGGCGCAGGGTGCTCACATTCGTCTGGCTTGAGAAGGCTGCAAACTAGGTAAGAGTTAATGTTTCAATTTCTCGCATTCAAATATGCTTACAACACAATCCCACTAACACAGTCGGTTTGGCACATCGACAGGCTTCGATCCGATCGAGAAATGGTTTCAACGCGAGATACGGTCCATTCCTGCGGATGTCGATACGATGGAAGTCGCTGGACGTCATTGATGGATGACCGCACACGATCCTGTGATGATGCAGAAATAGATGAGATCTTAGTCGAGTCCATTGATCAGCGATAATTGTCGATTGTCCAGTGTACAATCCTTGTGGTGACATGAGATGGGAACAGGTACACAACACGCCCGACTGTGATCAAACACACTGTGGGTCGGTCCTGCTCAAAGCGTCGACTGCAGTACCCAGAGTTATTGGATTCGAACTTCATTTTAGTTCCCGGACCTGAGCCCGGATCCGGTCCAACTCAAAACTCGTTCCGAGTTCCAGTGGGCTGTACATATACCAGTTACTTAGTCGGTCGAAAATTTTTAAACGCACCGCTTCCTGAACTTTGCCATTCTCAACGCGTAGCCCTGCACCAACACCGACTCTCCTTTCGTGCCGTCCGTGTTTTCCACATCAGATAATGTTTCATTCTTCAATGATTGCGAATACATTCGATGCTGTCGACGGTCGACTTGCCTCCAGGGCCAATAGAATAGAGGGGGATCGGGCACCAGGCTGAACGGACGTGGATTATCCAACCAGAGATAGTAGACCATCATATAGTCGTAGTCGACGAAATACCGATCCGGGCCGACTAGATTCTTTGTGGCCAACTGAAATGATTAAAACTGTGATCGGATCATCAGAATGTTGACAAGATATTTTCGCGAAAATCATCTCACTTTATGCGCCAGATACTTTTCGAGCGGCGCGATGAGGGCGACGATTTTGATCAGATCTGGACAAGAGAGCACGACGTCTTGACGAACATACAACTGGAACGCGATCAAATACTTTTCACATAAAAAATTAAGTTAGCAACATGAGAAAGAAAATAAAAAATATTAAAATTTAAAAAAATAAAAAAATAACTTGTGAGACCAACAAAGTGAGTATTATCGCCCGGAGTGTAGAAAGATATTTTGTCATGACGGCGGACAAACCTCCACGAGCCATCCACCAGCTTTCGGCAGTGGTATCTGCTTTCATAACCGCGAGCGAAGCGGCCTGCACGAAAAACAAGATATGCTCTTTATTTCTGTTCACATATTTGTGCTGCGATAACTGAACCTCACCGATATTATTGCCTTGGTAGATCTCTTCGCTCCACAATGTTGAAAATCCCTGACTTTTCATGTGTTTGCAGTCGCAAATGTAGGCCTTTGAGCGATCGAACGGAATCTGTCTGGTTTGATGGACTGACAAGAGGTGACGATTTTGGTCGTGCGTTACCGCATCTAAGTATTGCAATGCGATCTCGGGGTTGACCTGGTCCAATGGCAGCCACACTGCACCATCGCTTGAAGATTGCACTTGACTGTCGGTTAGAAGGCTGAAACATTACATTCACCGAACATAAAGCGAGGAAAACAGCGCGAACTGATAGAATCAAAGTATTAAAATTATACTGTTCATGTTATTATGCTCACTGATGTTTGAATTAGTAGATGGTATCGCTGCTTTTTGGGACACGAATCTTTCTTGCAGACTCTGAGGAGCCGTTTTGTCATCTGGTTTTGACACCGGCGATAACTAACTGGGAATGTATACTTACAACACTCAGCAAATGAATACGAATTATACCTTTTCGGCACGGCATCTCTCATTTCCCTCATACGCCGCAGGAACGTTTCTTCACTGACGAACGGTCCATTCACATTTCGATCTTCGCAAATTGGCAACAGAAACTTGCTGGTTCCGGGCTGATCTGCATTTGGATCAGGCATGGCGCCAGATATGACGAATTTTTTACTTCTTGGATGGGCCGCTCGTCCGGTTCGATTATGATACACGCCCGTCTCATCGCGTTTGACCTTGAACCGTTCGCTTTTCTTCTCTCTTCGCTGCCTCTTTTTCGTTTTGCTCTTCGTTTTTATGATGTTGACTTCCGGTTCGTACGAGTCATCCGAATTGTCCGCACCCTGATTATAAGGGGAATATGCATCCGAATCCGCGCTGGGCACACCGATGCCGTTGTGGTCGTTGAAGACGGACTTTGGCGAGATTTTCACCTGCAAAGATCGAGCAGCAAATTGACCAGTCAGGCATATTGACGGATTTGCGATACAACAGCTGCTCTCAATTCTTTTTCGGGTCACAAGTGGCCGTTCGGTGCATTCGTACTGATGATGCCCTGATGCACCACTTCCTCGTCTGTCTGTGAAAACAGGATGAAATTGACAAAACACATTGTTCAGCAACGGGTAATTATTTCAATAGGCCAGAAAAAACAAAACCAACAGTGATTTCCGGCATCGCATCATGTGCCCCCAACCCAACGTCAGGCTTTTTCTCTTCCTCGTTTTTGTCAGCGAAACGTTTCGTATCGAAATCGGCGGCATTGTGGAACACCAACGTTGCATCTAACGGGGTCACTGCGAACACGCGACGGTCAACGCACAGCTGTTGGCGCGCTAGGCTGCAATTTGAATAAGAGCTTATGTAGTTTACGTGCATAATTTTAAACCTGAGATTCATCAGCACCGACGATGTGGTGCACCTATAGCTGAAGAATACGGCAATCACTCAAAACACAATTTCCGGGCGAAAATTTGCAAAAAACAAAAAGATCGTCAAAGAAACTGAACTCACTCAAATTCGAATTCATGCCCGATTCGAATGTGCGTTTTAATGGTCGGCAATGGGAACAGTCCGTTGCAGAATTCGCATGCTTCGTACACATCGACCGACATCACTGTGCAGCACTAAAACAAGAAATATTTTCATATAAAATCAAATACTAGATTTTCTGTTTCAACATTTCCAAAACAAATATGCACCACATGCAAATGCATCGGATCAAACCGATTTAGCAAACAACCGATGTCATCGCAAACGCAAAGTCAGTTTTATCATACAAAACAACAATAATATCATTAAAATGAAACGAAATCATTAACGTTCTGCAGCATTTGTGACAACAGAAGTCACCCGTTTCGAAACGTATTCCTCGCACATGTTGCTGATTCAGGAAACAGTCCACCCACAGCGAGAATGCAATCTGACCACGGGACCCAAAAGGATGGATCGGCAAGTTTTGACACTCAAAATGTATTCACATCAGATGGATCACATAACATCCTCCCCATCCACTGGTCTTCATCGTCACAATTGGCACCGTAGCCAAACGTGTTGTCCTCCTCTTGTTATTGATGTCAAGCTTCATCTCACACGCGCGCCACGAATGTCCGAATCATCAAACTGCAAAACCACGTTATCATGACGTATCTCATAGGTTGATATGATTTCATGTGCAGATTCTGATTCGGTTGTGATGTGATCGAGTTGAGTTTCAGGTTTACTATCTACCTGCCTCGATGAACAGCAGTTCGACTCCAATCAGAACGACAGCTTAATGCCGAGATCTGTCCAGCCACAAATGGTGCACCAATGGTAATGGGAACAGTCCGTCGCACTCTTCGTACACATCGACCGAGCCCGACATCTTCAGCCGAAGACATGAAAAGCGAACATTTTGTGGCGAAATGAGCGCAGCGGTAATTTTTCCGCACTAAATGTCGTGTCCATTGATTGTGCGTCTTTGGGTGATATTTTCGAAACGGTGTAAAGGTCAGTTGGGTGTAAAGGTCGGTGGAAAGCTCGGTCGACAGCTCTGTGTGATAGACCTCGGTGTAAACTTGAAACATTCCACGTTAATAACAGGCAATGTTTCACGTTTACACCGAGCTACGCCGACCGAGCTTTCGACCGAACTTTACGCCCAACTGACCTTTACACCGTTTCGAAAATTCCACCCTTTGTAATTTTTGATGATTTTCCTGTCGAAGAAACGTCTCAAACCATCGCGCCAATTCATGAATGGAGGAAAACGTTTGCACAATATCGCTTTTTTCCGACCAGCACGGCGTCAAACAGTTGTTACAGAATATAATTGGCCTTAAATCATGAAAATACGCATTTTTTCCGAATGCTGCGGTGCAAACCGATGTGCGATGACGTCAATAAAAACAACAACCGTACAATTGCAGTAAACAAATTTATGCAGTACTTCTGTTCAACTTATTCGGTCACAGTTGGAAAAAGTTGGACAAACGTGGCAGCAGCATGAGAAACAATGGATTTTTGAGGACATAATTTCCTTGAGCAACAAGACAATAAACCAACTAAGCTTAGTTAGGCTCTGAAAGATTACAGTTGACATGAAGAATAAAATCACAGTAATAACACGAACATTAGTTCAGATTTGGTTGAATAGAATTGGCGTGAAATATAAACACTGCAGGTTTTATTGAGCATCTTGGCGTTCTTTCAATCGGTTCTGTGCTTTGAGCCTCCGCCACCTGAAATAAAGAACCTTAAAATTTTTATTTCCCAGACAAGACTCGAACCTCGAGCACAAGTCACAGTCAGCACAATAGGCTGGAGCACACACTACTCAGCTACACACACACACACCAAGTGGTGTCGTTGAGAAATCGAAATTTCCCCATACCCAGCCCAATTTTCGGGAAATTTCCCATACATACCCCAAAAATCAAAAATTTCCCATACCGGGGGGGGGGGGGTTTCTCCAAAAATTCAAAAAGTTCCCATACCCGAGGGGGTTTCTGAAAAAATGACCCCAGAAATCATCTGAAAGCACTAAAAAGTGGTCCAAAAGTGCTTAAAACAGCGTATTCTTGCGGCAACAAACGTTTTTTTGACATTTTTAGGCGAAAAAATGGTCAATTATGGTACTTCTCGGGGTCAAAAAGTCATTTCTTAGGGGTGCTTGTTGCAAAAGTGAAATATTTCCCATACCCCATACCCCCGGCCGATTTCCCATACCCCATACCAGGGGGGTAACCCCCTAACAACACCACTGCACACACCGGTCCATAGCGCGAGCCGTCACGTTAAGTGCGGCGTCCAGCGGTCGAAGACGAGGCTCGCCAAACAGCGATAGACCCGCCAGACTGCAGTACGAGTGTAAAAGATCTGCAAATTTGGCAGTTTCTAGTTCTACACCGCTGAAGCAGCTGAAAGGATTTCGATTTTGTAGCCAAATTATGGGCTGATTTGCCAAAATGACTCCGACAGCGTCTATTCTTTTCTGCGACGTTTCAACGGCACACAACAAACTATGCCTACCTGGGCCAGCATCGGCATATTTGCCGAATCCGCCGACGACCTCGTCCTGAGTGGTCAGCGTGAAATCACGAACACTATCACAGTCGACCAGATGGCCACTTTGCAGCAACTGCAACGGAGACATGTAAATTTTTTATAAAAATTTCGCCGAAGTCAGTGGAAAATTCTGGAAAAAAGACAACAACTCACGCACAACGTCGCCCCAATCCAGAATGTATAGCACGAATCGTCTGGTTTATTGGCACGACCGTGAAAACCGACCGATTGTCGATTGGTGCACCTGAAATTCGAAATGAAAAAAAGTTGGCGAAATAATGGTAAAAAGTACGTGAAAAGAACCAACCATTTGATAAGTCGAGCGCGTTGTTTGACCGACATGACTTGTTCGTCCCACAGGTACCCGAGTAAAGCAAGAGACGCGACGGCGCAGTACGTTGAACCACCTGAACACAAATTGTTTTACTTTTCGTGATCGTGAAACATCACACATGACCAAAAATATTCAAAGGCTTACCATGCGATTCCAGACCGGGACCTTGACCGAAACCGCCGTCGAAATTCTGAAAACAAAAGGAGCGTAATTCTGCAAATATTACAAACTGAAATTACAGAGTTTCACAACCAAACTTGCCATGCTGTCCTTAATATATTGCACGGTGCGTGAAACATCAAAAACGCTGTCATCAGCGTCAAGCAGGGCGCGAACGGCACAGGCGCAATAGATGAAACGCATATCGCTCTCACTCGCTTGCGAACACGCAGAAAAACTGCAATCGGCTGTTGAAAATTCAGGATATCGTTGTTGTTATTACTACTCACGAGTAGAACATCAAACAACGTAAACATACGCGGAGTGGACGGCCGATCAAAACTTGGTTACAAAACGGTTGTTTTCACGAAAAACGAGGATACTATGCGCAGAGAACGTTGTTTGAAACAGATAATGAGGAAAAACTGTGTCCCAACAATTTGTAATCATGTCGACCAACCTTCCATCGTTCAGCTGGCAAGCAGCCAACAATCTTCGCACGGCCGTCCTATCCAACTGCGACCAATCATCGTCCAATATCAACAAGCACAACAGCGCTGAGTACGTCATTGCCAGATGGCCACAATCGTACGGCGATGCTGCACTGTTGTCGCCCCGTTGGCCGGCAGATGTTTCATGATCCGATGCTGGACACGTGACGAATGAACCGTGGAATCCGCCGCTGTCTGAAATGAGCATGGGAAATTGAACGTCACTCCCCGGAAATTCACTGTTTGTATTGTCTGTTTTGTGTCGATACCAATAGGTACTCAGTCTGTCGCATGGTAAGCGCTCAAGGCAGGCAGTTCAATGAGATATTGTGGGAGCTTTTCGTCCATAAATTTTATTTTGAAACTTCCAAATAGGCAACAATTCGGAAAAACAATAGAACTGTGAAAAAGCACTAACAATTGTGGCTTAGAGTGCAAATATACATATTTAGTCCATGAGCCCTGAGTACAGCTGTGACGAAAACAGAATAAAAGGACAAGAAGAGCTCCGTTATCTAACAAAAAATCACTCGAACGCCTTGCACACCGCAGAAGAATTCGGAAATTTCACTGCATCCTCGTATTTCAGTCCATCTTCGAAGACCAGCAGCGAATGCTTGCCTTCACCGCGATTCGACAGTTTCACGTCCCAAATGCGAGTGCGTGTCACATCTTTGCCCTGAAAAAAACCAATTGAATTGAAGCTCATCACTGAATTCAATATTAGGTGCAACTTGCAACTGGAATTTGGTTTTCTGTTGGATATTCTGGAAATTCTACGTGCAAATTGCACAACATCCTAAAAGTTCTAGGTGCAAATCTAAACCTTTCACAGTGTCTAAAATTACGCAGATCAAGAAGAAACATAGCGGTATAAAAAAACGGTAGTCGAATCGCAGTGGAAAATACCGCAGTCAATCAACAACACAGAGTCAAATGTTTCGTCGCGCACATGTGATGTTGGGAGTTGCTTGAGTGAATCAGTTTCAGAATCAGACACTTCTCAACCTCAACGTTAGAACACCTGCAGTTCAAGAACAAAATAATCCCAAAAAAAACATTCAACCGACCTGATTGCCCGGCTTTCCCAGCCATTGACACCGTCCCGATTTCGGCAGTTGATGTTTCATCGGTTTGCATTGCAACACACGTGAATCACGCAGATTGAGCACACCACGTTCGGGTGGTTTGATGAACAATTCGGGGTGCTTCGTTGTATGGCCCCTGGATTCGTGCGCGACGACATTGCCGTGGCCTGCATAATATTGTGTTCGAACACTGATGTGTGTATGAACATGCATCACGTTTGGCATGTTTGTGAATGATCTTCGATAACAAAGAACGATCGTCTTGATGGGAAGCAATCGAAAATCTGAACATTCTCTGGCAGCAAAAGACTGCAAAACATATAATGAATCACATGACCCAAACCTTCTCTCAGCCGTTTCGGCAACGCACGATCGGCAAATTCGAACGACGTCGATGCCAGTTCGGTCGTTCCGCCGTGCGTCTTTTCCTCGGGTGTTGTAATGTCCATCACATCGTAGTACAATTCACCGCTGTCCATCAGCCGCAGCGCCAGTAGCTGATTGTTGGCGGAATCCGTCAACGAACAAAGACCGTTGATGCTACCTGAAATGGAAGGATAACTAAAGTGGTTGCAACCCCAAATGTTTTTATTTGCCATAGTAAGTTTCTAATTTCGTGGCCTCATGCATTTTTACAGGCGCAGGGAAACTCCCTTTCGAAGTCGAGGCCAGTTGCGTGGCTTGTTGACTGTGTGTTGAGCTTGTTGCCTGCCTCGACTTCGAACGGTAGTTTCCCCGCGTTTGTAAAAATGCATGAGGCAACGAATTCAGAAATTTACTATATTCTAGATAAAGAGGTCAATGCCGAATGCCCACAACACAAAAATGCGGCAAAATTGGAAAATTGCACCAACATTACTGACATCCTGGTAAAATCAAATTGAGAAAAACACCGGGAGTGCTTCGTGGTCGAGCGGAATTAATTCTTACATTCGCTCTCGCACGCATCCAATCTTGCCCATTCGGAAACGCGCCATCCTCCCACCTGATCGTTCGTAGTGTTGCATCCTTGCTGTCCCAGTCCGGCCATAGCCGTGATGTCCGTTCAGTTCATACCATCGCATAGCGGCCGTCAATTGAGGTAGTACCCACGGTGACTCGGCACTGATGATGATGCGTTCCGCAGGGTTGTAGGTGTCGATGTGGGAATGCATGTGGATCTGTGTGAAAAGAACTGGTTTGTGTTCAGCTGTCACCACGTGAGCAACATTATTTTATTGCGCCACTGGTAAATTGAATTGGTGACATTTAGTTACATGCCCAAACTCAATACCAAGGAAAAATGAACCACGAGCCGACTGCGGGAAGCGAAAATCCACCGGAACCACAGAAACAGCAAGAATTCGCACCACTTTTCTGCCATCAACAACAGTAATCTAACAATAAATGTTTCGCGCGCGACATTCAAGCAGTAGGAAACGTCAGCAAAAGCGGTCGCTTCAGTTGTACTCGATGAAACACCAAACAAACGAACAAACCGAAATTCAATTCAAACTGAAGCCCAGCCCAATACCGACACACACCCACTGTAGTGGCTGGGGGTATCTCGAGCCGAACACAAAGGGTGTCTCGAGTAAGTAGATTTATGCTCTTCAAAGGCAAAAATAGGTGTTTTTCGACCTCGAAACCCCAAATCGCGCTCCGCGCGCAAACACCCAAAAAATGGTCATTTTAGGCCAATTTTCGGCAAAAATGTCAGAAAATTCCGATTTTTAGGCCAATTTTGCAGTAAAATTGCATGCAAAAAACGGCCTTTTTTCGCCTTTTGACGGACCATAGGGGTATCTTAGGTAGCCTCTGGGGGTATCTAGATTAAGTCCGAAACCTTCCATCATTGGCCTAAAAATCACCCATTTTAGACCTAAAAATGCCCATTTCAGACCTAAAAATGCCGATTTTAGGCAAAATTGAGGCGGTTAGTGTACGTTGGTCGCGGCGGTTAGTGTACCTTAGGGGGGGCCCCCTTCCCAACCAGGAACCACACTGCCGCGACACCAACCTCATTCAACGACCGGCTGGCCATCATCAGCGTGTCATGCCTGTTCTCAGCGTTCAGCTGCAACCCGTCACTCTGACACACAGCGGTCGGGGTGCACAACAACGAGTGGGCTTGACAAATCAGGGGTCTGTCCGGTCGTCGTTCATCCAACAACCATAACCAACGATCGCTAGCCGACCACACCAGGTTCGGATGTTGTGGCTGATTGAGCACGAGTTGCGGACTCGTCGCTTCGTACACCAGGCGACCTGCGAATTTGGGAGGATATTTTGAAAAGATAGTTGGAAAAAGTGAACAAAAAAATGAAGAATTAAACTGAAGAAATGCCAAATTTCCGTCACGGACACATAACCAACCAACCGTGCATTTCAGCCTTCATCGACCAATTGAGCACAGTTCGATCGTAATGCATGCGCATGTCGGCCACATGCACACCATCACCGGTCGCCACGTAGACCTGCACATCGGCAATAGTGTTGTTTTCATTTGGGTTAGAACATTAATTTGATTGGATTGGGACAATAGAATTGATGATTATTTTCATGTCAAAATCAAGCGTTCAGAAACAATAGGCAAGAATGTTTCTCGGTCTCTACATTGTGCGTGTTGTCAATCGCTAAGCAATCATCCATGGCCAATCTATTTCCGACCAAATGACAAAACAAAACAACTTTCTCTCTTACCAACCTGTCTGGGATGATCGCTCCAAGTGACATCAAACAACCACGGTCCCAAATGTTGGCATAATTGACGTCTCAGGCACAACACGGATTTGCCTGGTCTGGCCACATTGTACAACATCATGTGGTGTTGGTCCGAGTCGATCACAACGAATTCCTGATGATTTCCTTGCGGATTCAGGGTATACCTGTGCAGACCGGCAGTTGACAAGAGCGTGTGCAGCTGCATAGTCCCATCGGGCACATGGAGTAGTCCGAGTTTGGTGTGGAGGAGCAGCACGCCCAACTGCGGATTGGTTGACCATTGCACCTGCCGAATGTCGCTCTGCGCCGTGCCGTTCAGCAGAACGTTCAAATCGTTGAGGTTGGGATGCGGGTCGAAAAACACGAATTTCTTTTCCGTCTCATTGTCACAAAAACGATTCCTTCCGACCGCCGAGTGACGTTTGAATCGAGCGGTTTTCAGCGCGTGCACGTTGTCGCGCACAAAGTCCAAATACGCGACCGTGAAATCGTCGACAGTCGAGCCGTGCATCAGCGTCACGCACTCGTGTCGGCCGTAGATACGATGCTGCGGCAGCCAGAGCGCCGGACGACGGCGACGGGATCGGCACTCGTTGTTGCTCGTGCTCGTGCTCGTCGTCGGGCCGTCATCTTTCGTCGGACTCGCGTAATTGTGCACGAATTTGGCATGCGAATAGGGCACACTGAAGGAAACGATGTTTTGAGACTGCTGATCATAATGAAGTTGAAGGAAACAATGAAACAATAGAAACAGCATGCTCCCGAAATGAGATATTCCATGAGAAACTGGTCAAAGCATGACGGTGGTTCTTGATTGTTTTGTGTGACGAGCAAACACCGAAAAGACGATCGGGCAACTTTGAATTCCGTCAAAACATCGGCTCATCGAGCGAAATGAAATTTTTTGCAAACACACCTGAACAGGCCATCGAACGCCGACGACTGTTGGTTCTTCTTGTTTTTCGTCTCTTCAACTTCTTCTTCATCATCACTCGGTTGATACCTTCGATATAGTTCCTTGTCGTGTCTGCGTTTCCTCAATCGCTTAATGTTCGGCCAAAGTCGACAACGCCATTTCTTCGTGCCGAGACCACCTCGATAACGACCGTAGTCCTCCACCACTGACGAGCTCTGACTCCCGGCCTCAGTCGGGTTCGGGTAGTCATCGTCCCGCGGTTCTTCTTTCTTCACGCCTGATCCTTCAAGGCCACTTTCACTTGACTGCGCGGCTTCAGGATTATCGGCGACCGTATTTCCATCGGCGATTAGTTTCGGAGGCAAGTCCGACTTGAGTCTGAGAAATCCTTCCAGCATTCTGGTGACGGGAATGGAGCGTGAATTTTTGCACATATATACGCCACCGGCGCTCGGCTTAAATCTGAACTCAACAATTCCTTGAGATTCAGGGGCATTGGCAGTTGACGTAATTGCAGCGTCCATCTGGCATCGGGACAACGATCGGACGATAGAAATTCACTGCCGGTCGCGGTCCGGAATTGTCGATAGTACGCCATTTGATCGGTGCTGGTCTGAGCCGGGTCGAAATGGGCGGGCAGGTGCAGTTCTCCGCCGGGAATACCCGCGTCCAAATTCAGCCACGAATCCACTGTTGCGTCGATGCAATGCAAATTCGAATGTTCGGGAAGCACCGGCGGCG
>JASAMV010001366.1:0-13020 GCA_030248065.1 Rhynchonema sp. JSB1_4
TATCTTGCCCGCGATTGCGCGTGTGGGCACGCAGCGGGATGAAATTTTGTGTGGCCATTTTGGGGCACGGTATATACATTGTGTGCAAGTTTGAGCTCATTCGGTTGAGTATTGTTGAAATAGCGCACGATCAAAATTTTCAGAAAGCGCACTATAGGGAATGAACCATATGTCGCTTAGCATTACCATGCTAGCTCCGATACATACGTAGGTTAAGTGTCAAAAAATGTATTTGCCTTTGAGAGTCAGCTGTCCTGTCATGTAGTATCTGCAGCAACATGGTCTTAAGTCTTAACTACCTAGTATTCATCCGTAACTTTGTTATCGTGAGCGTGTCTTGCCCACATTTTCATAAGTCATCTTTGCATCTTTACCTTTTGACCATGTGGCTTAACGAAGCTGCTTTATAAGATCATCTCTCTTGCCGTTAGCTCTCAGATGGACGAGACAGGGATTGGAACTACAAGACTGCACGTTCACGGCTTATAGCGTTGCATATTTTGCCTTTTCGAAAATTTTATTATATAAAATGGCTCTGGGTCTGTTCATTCAATAAACTAAGGCCATAAAATCAGGCGGTTTAATGTGGTTCTTTCGCACGTCCATGTCGACAACATGTGCGTCACTGTTGGGCACGTTTCCACATGACCATGCACGGATTATGCAGAAGCCACTTTTGCGACAACCACCTGTTGCTTAAATCCACTTGAAATATTCGACAATCCCACGGGGCGGTTTTGATTTGAACATCGTGTTAGTATCCCGCGATTTATCTCATGTTCGAGCGAGTTCATGCTGAAAACAGTTATGTATGTACAGTACGTTTCAGGGGAAGGGGTACCATTAATCGTAATCCGAGTGCGTATGTACGATTATTGCCTAGGGTGTACGATTAATTCTGCGTGCAGTACTTAAAGGTGCTGGTTAACATTCCTTCGACCGCGCTTGATCTTAGGGGTAGTACATTTTAACAAAGTTTGGACATCGTGTTACTCGACCCTAAACTGGCAAACCGATTGATTGCTTCCTGATGTTTCACGGCCACGTTTGCCCCTGTAAGACCGAAAAAATTGAAATGCGTGACACTACAATAGGCTGTTTCAAAGTTTGATAGTGAGTGACAGCAGTTCCAACAAGTGTGCCAAAACCGAATGCACAATAGCTGTCGAAACGTCCTGCATAAGAAAGTAAATGGTTTCAGAAACCTGGCCATTTTTTGTTAGGATTTTTACTCGTATAATTTTAAGCATCTGTGGTGAATGAAATAAGTTGTCAATTACAAATAAAAAAGTGTCTAATTATCAAGTTTTTTTGTTTGTGCTCCCCAGTTTTCAAAAGTCACACAGCTCACACAATGTTTACCACAACATGCGCAAGGCAGCCATTCCACAGCGCACACACACAACAAAGCTTGCCAGCTGAAACATTGCTGTGTTGTCGCTGTGCCGGCTGCGTGTTGTCGCTGTGTGTGCGCTGTGGAATGGCTGCCTTGCGCATGTTGTGGTTAACATTGTGTGAGCTGTGTAGGGTTTTGAAAACTGGGGAGCACAAACAAAAAACTTGATAATTAGACGATTTTTATTTGTAATTGACAACTTATTTCATTCACCACAGATGCTTAAAATTATACGAGTAGAAATCCTAACAAAAAATGGCCAGGTTTCTGAAACCATTTACTTTCTTATTCAACAATGCTGACGTTTCAACAGCTATTGTGCATTGCGGTTTTCGGCACACTGGTGGAGGTTGCTGTCACTTCAGTATCAAACTTTGAAACAGCCTATTCGTGTCACAGCAGCATTTCAAATTTTTTCGGTCTTTTTCACCAGGGACAAACTTCAACGTGGCCGTGAAACATCAGGAAGCAACCAATCGGTTCGCCAGATTAGGGTCGAGTAACACGATGTCCAAACTTTGTTAAAATATACTACCCCCCAAGATCAAGCGCGGTCGAAGGGTTGTTAACCAGCACCTTTAAGCAAGGCGCACTCATTCCCTTAACCACTGCACTAGTTCATACGCGTGCGTACTCGAGTGAACTGTTATTTACGCGTGCGGCACGCGTATGGGAAAGTGCAGTAGTTAAAGGGAATGAGAGTGCGTTGCTTAAGTACTGCACGCAGAATTAATCGTACACCCTAGGAAATAATCGTACGCACTCGGATTTACGATTAATGGTA
Source organism: Rhynchonema sp. JSB1_4 (assembly GCA_030248065.1). Lineage (NCBI taxonomy): Eukaryota > Metazoa > Nematoda > Chromadorea > Monhysterida > Xyalidae > Rhynchonema > Rhynchonema sp. JSB1_4. Next base: position 2,181 of record JASAMV010001366.1, read on the forward strand.
CCCCTTCCCGTAAAACGTACTGTATATGTATATACAGCTTTTTCTGTCAAACGGGCTATTCGACTGCCATTTTGCTTCCTAAAACGAATCCAATTAAGCAAGCGAGCCCGCTAAAAATAGCTGTCGCTTTTTCTTTTTTCCTGACTGGGCCTATTTCTTCTCACTGTCCAAAACCACAAACATGTACTTACAGTATATTGGTAATGTTTGCTCCTGCTAAAAACACAAATAAACCAGCAACGTGAAACCGAATAAAATGAAAACGAAGAAATGAATGAATGTTTTGACGACGAATCTGGCAACGAAACGACAAAGATTCTGCCGGAATTCATTGAAACGCAGCTCGTTTGGTTCAATGGGTGAGTAAATTAATCGTACTACTTTCAAAATGATGAAATAAAATTAAAAACCGGAATGTAGCTACAATATAATGCAATGTGGCTTTTTCTCGGCCCGCATTCGCACGCGGTCATTTTCATTGCAAATCCACCAAATGTGACCACTTTCGCACAAAAAACACGCGAGCTGATTTGAGGGCGGGTTAGGGCGAAATTAGGTTAAATCCAGGATCCGGAAACCCGAAATAATTTGCATACAAAAATACTAAACATTTCCGGACTCCGGAAATATTTCCGGAAAAACGCAGAAATTTACATACAAAAATAATGCGTTTTCCGGAAATATTTCCGGATTCCGGTTTCCGGATTCAATTTAAGTCCGCCTAAAAAAAGCACAAATGATCTGGGTCGAAAACCCATGCCATCCCATTGGCCACTGGAACTGACTGAAAACATGCACATATCCGACACTGCAGTCCTTTACCCAAAGCCACTTTGATTGTGTGGCAGGATCTACACGCCAATCCACGGTCCGCTGTGCGCCACAATCTGTTGTTTCGGCGTTGTGACCAACATGGTGCATGTGGCTGTGCTGTTGAACAAACGAATGCGTGGCACAGCCGTCAATGCAATGTTGACTGCAATTGCTATGTGTGATGCAGGTTGGCACTTGCTTGGCAGTCTTGAATAGAATGGGGGTTTGGGGACTTATTGGGGTTTGCAAGCTCGACCCGCGTGAATTTTCTTTGCCACGGCGCTAATCGAATTGTAATTATTGGCAAAAATCACAGGCTATGTACATGTACATATGCTGAGGGTAGTGCATCATTGGGGTCCTCAACCAAGTTTGATACCAGCAAAGTGTATACTGGCCATGGTATATCGAGGATACATGCTGTATAACATGGAAAACCGAAGGTCTTTTTAGAAAAAATGACCATCGGCCCTGGGGCGCAAGTTAGCGGTTAGCGGTCTGTGATCCAAGGCAAAATTTCAGTGACTCTCTAAGACGCCCTTATTCCTTGTTTTCAGGCACCATGTTCACGTACCTGCTCTATCTGGTGCACTTTGTGTTCCAATTTAACATCGCCGAATGCCACAACGCCATTTCATCGTCAGGCTGGATGACGTTCCTCGTGATTCACGCGTCTGGCTCGATTGCACTGCACACCACCAGTCTGTGGTTGTGTGTCAGCATTGCGTTTGTGAGGTTGGTCTAGGTCACGCTGCTCTGTCGGAGATAAGAGGGACCAAATCTAAAAAGTTTATTATTATCTAGCGCTTGTTTCAGTTTTGAAAAGTCGTTTTTATCTAGTGCTTTTGTTTAAAATTTCGCGCTTTTAACACTAAATATTGTGCAAAATGTGACAATGCGCGCGAAGCTCGCTAAATTTTGGCATTTTTGAAGCGCGCGAAGGCCAAACATAGGATGCGCGAAGCGCGCGATTTTTTGACTTTTGAAGCGTATCAAAGTGAAAATCCTTCGATTTCGGATTCCTTTTCCCATCTTCCTTCCGAAAATGGACCAAAGAGGGCTATGGCCCCTGTGCCCTCGGACCCGCCCGTGGATCCAGATCAGGTCAGCTACATGTTGTATATGTGTTTCAGATACCGCACACTGTTGACCAATCGGCTGTCGAGTCGTTGGCATCATGCCAAGTTCGCGTGGCCCCTATCTGGCTGCATCACGGTGGCCGTGTTTGTGCTGATCATACCCACCTATGTGATACACGATGTGCAACCGTTGCACAATGTAACCTGTCCGATCGATAATGACACGGTCATTTGGTATACCATACGCCTGCCCACACTGTCGTTGATCGATGCGTGCAAGCTGTACAGAATCAATCTGTGGCTGATCGGCATCGTGTTCAAGGTGGGGCGATGGGACACGATGTTCTGGTCGTGGATAGGACCATTCAGGATTTGACATTTGCAACGAACAAATATACCTGAATATAAAACACTTAAAATATTAGGGCTCAAATTCTCCCCATATTTTTTACACAGGGCGGCTTCAACTTTTTCTCATTTTCCTCATCCTGCACAGCTTCATGGGCCTAGTGAAGCATCACAAAGTAATTTTTTAAAAATCCAATTCCAAAATCTAGATTTCCCATGCCTAGTCTCCATTTCACGAAAGTATTGGGCCAAAACGAAGCTGTCAACCGTCAATTATTTACTGTCTTTAAACCCAGTTCAGTTCCCCACACCATATCGTTGGCAGGTGATCCCGTGCATTCTGCTGTTCATCTTCTCCGTCAATCTCGTCTCGCTGATCGAACGTGGTCAACAACGTCGTTCACGAATGGTGCTCGGTCGTCCCACTGCTACGGCAACGCACAGTCTACAAGACAGCGCGCAACGCAAATCACCGCTGCTGCGCAAAGCAACGGCAACAACCACCACAGGTGGCGAATATTTTTTCTTGTATGTATGTCTGTTGCGATGCGAGTAACAGACACGTGTTCTTGGATTTGTTTCAATGCTTCGGTTGATTGCTTGTGTCACGTACATGGTACTGTCACATTCTCTTTTTATATATTATCTTAAAAGATTTCAATAATATTGCACGTATGGTATCTCGTATTCCAGTCAATGCCAACACCCTGTCATTGGCTGAATCACAAAATTCTGATGTAAAACGTCAGAAACTGGCTGAAGCCAAACCGTCGATTATACTGAGTGCGGCGAGCAACAAGATGCAGAGGGATCGGACCAATTCAATATTGCTCACCGTTTGTTTTCGTTTCATTTTTCTTGTGTCAGTGCCAACTGTTTTCCTGCCTTACATCTTGTATCCATGCATTAAATTCATTTCCGTCTCCTTGTATTAAGGTATTAACCATATTTCTGATCACCGAACTACCGCAAGGAGCCGGCGCTATTCTGACTGCCTTTAATCCGAGTGCGTGTTACGTTCGTTGCTCCATCCTTGCCAATTTTGAATGTGATTACTAAAGATCGGTACTGAAACCAACTTCAGGCTACAGCAACGAGGTGTACATGCGTCTGGCCGATTTCTTTGATTTGCTCTCCTTGCTGAACAGCTCGGTCAACTTCATACTCTACTGTGCAATGAGCACCACTTACAGGTTGGGAACCTTAATCCTGAAACGTCAAAGATGTTTTCATGTTCCGTAGGTCTCTATAACGCCCGAATGTTTCAGACAGACGTTTGTCGCTTTGGTGATGCCGGAGGCTGTGGTCAGAAAATTTGGGTAAGCATGAGGATTTACTCCTATCCTTTCTTTTATAAAATGGCCTTCAGTCACGGGTAAATTGAAACGAGTACCCACAGAAAAGTTCCCTTGCTGATTTAGGCTAACGAGGAGCACCCTGCCACTTGGCGGTCTAACAGCTCGATTCCGACCAGCCGAGGCGTCACATGTCGATACGGGTGGTCCGAACGAAGGTTATCTGTCGAGACGACAGTCATTCAAAATGCAACTGCACGGACGCACACAAAGCACGCAAACTGCCAGGAAGAAAGGTCGTCGTGTATCAATCGACCCGTGTGCACGTCAGAGTGCCAGTGTGAGATGTGCTACGCCAAAGAGGTCGCATCCGACGCACAATTTCCTGAAAGTGCCCAACGATCTCGAAGAACTGACCGATTGGCAAACGAGCACAGCCACATCGACACCACCAGGCACGCCACAGCCACACAACAATGTGTGCGTCACGGTGGCCACTGTGCACAATGGAGATGCGGTGCACATGCAACAATGCGTCTGACACCAGGGGAAATCAGATCAACTCTTGGTGTTGTCTTGGCGGTCTTAATTGCTGCATCAGAATTGCAGGGAACGGACACGATTTTTCAGACAAGTTACATGTTGCCTGATTCACGAAGGGGAGATAAACATCAGCCTCACTGTCAGGACTGGTCGAAACGCTGATTTCGAAGTTAAAGAAATATTGGCTTTTTGCAAATGTATTTACTTTCACGACAACATTTTTGTCACAACTTACGTGTATTTCCAGACATTTTTATGTCGTAAATGAGAAGTAAAATGTAGAAAATACCCATACAGTACATCGGTTGGTCTCCAAATAATGCCGTGTCTGCAATGTTGCTTGCCAGTGAGGTGTTGCGGCTGTTTATTGAGTGAAGTTGTCAATTTTTTTTCCAAAAATCATCAGAAAATAGCTGAACTGACCGCCATAGTGCTTCAACACAGCCATTCGTTATCCGCGCATGTCACCGCGGAGATGGCGTCCAAGCAATGCACCAGCAGCTATGTACTTTTGATTTTTCAACACCGCAGAAACAAAGTGTACGTTGCATGATGCACACCTCTGCGTGCGTAACATCTGCAAGATCATGATCGAGAGCGGTTTCAAGGCCAAAAGTCACATAAATGCCCACACCGAGTCGGCAACCAGCAACACAGCACAAAGCGAACACGACACAATGCGCAAAACCAACAGCAGGGTTGCATTACAACAACAGCGTCTATGCGGAAGTGCGTCTAATCATCACCGTGGCGTGTGTTATCCAGCAATGTCATGGATTTTTTTATTTCTCTCGATTTTTATTGCTGTTGTGCGTACGTTCTTTTTATTTTTGATATTAGACCCGATTCTGCCATGTGATATTTGTTCCATGTCTCGTTGTGTTGTTAGATTTTGCTTCGTTTTGAGTAATGATGTTGTTTTTTAACTTACCAGCAGATTTAAAGCTTTATTCGATTTTACTCTTTTTTAGCTGCTGTATGTTGAACTTCAAACTGCTCAGGTTGCTCTGTGCACTGGCCTGTGGGTTGCACCGAGTCATGTGCAAATATATACATACTGAGTGCCTAACATTTCAGTTCAAGAATAAATATAAAAAAGCCGCAGGGGAAAACGAGTAAAGTAAATAAACAAGCGTTTTCTCAGGGCCACTGGGTGTAAAACTGTTTCTCAAAGTCGCAAAAACCATCGGTTAGTACCAACCACGGTTTCGGCACTACAACGCAGTCGCTATATCTGTATATTCATTTCGGCATTCATGTGGGCTGAAAACCGTACAAGCTGCATACCAAGTACAGTTCCGGGTGCAATTCTAGGCTGAAAGTTGAAGTCGCGCGCGCGGCGTGCACGCGCGTGCACGCGACTTCCTAGTGCTAAAACATAGGGAGCGCACGCCAGCGCACGCGTAAAACTTCGCGAAGTTACTTCGACTTTTGCCTATACTTTGCACTGTTTCGCACGCGCGTGCACGCGACTTCAACTTTCAGCCTAGAATTGCACCCGGTACTGTATGTATGATGTGCAACCCAAAATGCAACATCCTTATTCTCAGTGCAATGTTTCGTTGTTACTGTTGTTGTTGTTATTGTTGTTGCTGATGTTTTGGCAGCAGTACAAATTATTTGACGTCTTGCAGAAAGTGAACGCATGCGCAGGGCTCAACGAATCGCAGCGATTTATTGGGGTCATAAAATAGTTAAGCATGCTCTCATGTCAGATTTGGTACCCAAAACTTCAATATGAGATGCTGCACATTAACCAACAGACCCTGCTACTGCGCGTTCAGATTCAAGTCCGTTTGTGTGTGCTGTGCCACACACCACTTCTTCCAAGCACCTGCTTTCGATGCAATCGCACACCAACATTGTTGTCCATCTGGAAAGTTTGGCACCACGTGGTTTTTATACATTCAATGATCTTATTTTTTCGGACTTTAGTTTGTCCTGTCAGATCATGAATTACTGTGACTGTGTAACTATACATACTGTATACTAACTTACAAGTCGTTCCACTTGTCCATGCCAAACTAAACATCCTCTGTGCACGAACACAGTCAACGCATTTCTTCCACGTACATAGCCACACGCAAGACCGCATGTTGTGCTGTGCTTTGACGCACGTTATGCGATTACACGAGTCGAAAATTCCAAAGCAAAGCACACTTTCTAAATCTCAAACTGTGTTCACCCAGCCTTAGTGTACATAGCGCTGGTCTGAGCTGAGGCTGTGTTGCTGCCAGCAGCAGACCTTGCAGCGTAACGGGGGCGAAAGGTGGGGGAAATTCGTGGTAATTATGTTACAATGTGAAAAGTTGGGAATCGGTCAGGTCCGGTTACGTATTGGATTTATGCTCATGTTAGTATTGAACTGCTGTGAAACATCAGGCTGGCAGTCGTCTATGGCAGTCCTGGCACATATAACAGTGACACACACGACACAGCAATCAATTTTTCAGTTTGGGATTAAAATTTATTATTGTCTTGTCACAGGTAGGTTGTAGGTATACCGTGCCAGACCAAGTTTGTGCAGATTTCAAGTCTCGAGCGTTCCCATTTGTTTATCCAAAGCTGCTATGCATTCGCATTGTGTATCCACGACAGATTTGGTTGTATTATCGACTTTTACAAGCGGGCTTGTACAATAGTGTTTGTGCTCAGTGGAGGTGTATGTCGTCGTGTTAAATCAGTGCGTGTGACTTTGGGTACACATAACCCACAAAAGTCGGTAGCGCCGCGCTAGTTATGTATATTGTCGTTGTTTTATTTATTATATTCAACCATTTATTTGCGTTTCTCATTGTGTGTAAACTTGGTTCAACATGTTGAATATTGAGTTTTCTTTAATACAGTATTTGCGCTGTTCCATTTTAATCGCGGGTACACGACAACAGGAAAACGTAATTTTACGAAGAGAAAGTAATCGCTCAGAAAACTTTGTTTCAAGAAAGCCAATATTCTGTCTTCACACAGTAAATCAACACATAACTCAATTTTTTCTCTGCCTGCCGGCAAGCTCTGTTCACATGCACATAATTGAGGTCATTCAACCAGAATTTTTATGTCTTCAAGTCAGATCAGTTTCAGTTTGTATGTTGGGCATCTCGATCTTATTTATCTGCATTATTGTTGCTTTGGCACAAAACGTTTTTATTTACCTGTTTTGCAGTGAAAATCTTAAAACAGCAATCATTATCATCGTACATATTTTACATTTATGGTTAAATATACTAAAATTTTATGGCTAGTCCCACAGGAGCATGTGTTATAGGAAGAGAATAAAGTTCAGAGTTTTCCCACTATGCCCCTAAATTTTCTGGCATAGCAGATTATAGCAGCCGGCGCAAACAGGGATATTTCAGAAACTTTTTATTCCACTGTATCAGTTACTTTTTTAGGTTGTGCTGCAACAGCGCTTGGTCACTGAAGCAAAACTTGCATCCAGTCACTGTGCTGTTCTGGTCAAATTTATCGTGGTTGGTTTTAGAATCATCATTCCATTACTAACGTGTTCTATGGATCTCGACTCGATATATAAAACAACAAACTGAAATTTTTCCCAAATTTGGGTATATAGACCTATCTTTTTCCCATAATATTGAAAAACGAGAAGTTCCACCCACATGTCACCGTCAGTGCGAATGCGCCACCGAGCCGTCTGACTGAATCGCAAATGCATAATAATGAATAACTTATCACCATTTTCTGAAGCCCATACTTTGTGCATAAGCAGCATTTGGAATTGAATACAAAATAAGAATTTTCTTTCAAATAATGGTTCTGAAATTAATTTCGGCATTTTTGTATTCTGTCATTGTTTGAACGGGTGTCGATGATCTGTTAAACACTGTATGGAATAAATTTCTTCTATTTGGCGCTTAAAAGTATACCTTGTATAAATTTTCGGTTGCTCTTGAGCTCAAATGGTAGAGCATGATAGTTCATTTATTCAGCATGTGCCTTGTGCTTTGTGCACCTAAAAACAGTACGTCGAGTTAGTTTTAAACTTAGTACCGTACATGCAAGGCCGCGCTTTACCCGCATTGCCCTGAGAGTTCGGAAAAAACGTTCCAAGTTTCAATTGATGCAAACCTACAGTACATCAAAAACGCGCGTTGCGACTTTACTCGTACGCGGCACAAATATTCTAAACTTTACCCAATCCCAGTGCTGCAAAAAGCTGGCCGAGCATTGCTACCAACCATGTTTAGCCTGGCACATACCTGTTTACCCAACCGGCCAGGTATATTCCTGTTTTTATTTATTGCCTGGAGGTGGGTTTTTTCTCATTTTTGAATATCGTTGTTTGGTTTTCTGGGCTTCCCTTTGCAAAAATTATTTACATTTCGTTTAACTGTGAAAGAAGGTGTACCGCCTTTTAGCTGCTGTAAAAGCACGTCTATAAATGTGAGCATGTATGTATATCTTACGTATGTACGTAACAGTTCAGGCCTTTATTGTACATTTCCCACGATGAAAATTGCATCATTGTGTCTTTTCCTTTGCTTCAAAATGACTGTCGCTCACATATTTAAACAAAATCCGCCACCACTGATTTCAAAAGTAATAAAGAACGTAAAGTAGGTTTGAAGTGCTGATCTATGTATTTTCTCCAAGCAGCTTAGTCATTCAGGAACAATCGTGAACCAATGGCGCATAGGGGAATGGGCACATACATACTGCGTCCCGCTTCCAATTTTTGAAAAATTGTGGTTCGTTTTACATACATAGTAGGCGGCGGTATAAGGCACGTAAGTCCATGACTCATGCTCATGCCGCTATGTCAGACAAACCATAAAATTCTACGTGGCGCTTGGTTATGCTTTCAAAAATTATAGTACACAAGCTTTTGAAACCACTTGGTATTGAGCTGAGTCATTTGCTGACGTGATTTTTTGGTTCTGTCGGTTCAACAGCTGGACAGTTTACGTGCCAATTGGTATTATATATCCTAACAATCTTTGTTTTGGCTTCATGTCATCAGGTTCTTGTTGCTGGAAGTCGTATGCAGTTTCACACCAATTTCTTCTTTTCAGACAAATCACATCATCGTGCCGACAATGATCAAGTCACAACCAACTTCTTGAGTCAACCCAAGTGAAAAAATATGTTTAATTGAAACTAATAATCTAAATATGTTAACCGTAGCACACTTTGAAACATCAGCCAGTCAAGCATAATGGCCAAACAACTAATCACACTTGGTCGTCTTTTCTGGCTCGAGGTCGGCTTTAGCTGCGTGCTACTGCTCTGTGCAGCCATCGGCCTAATTGTGCCTCCAAGACCATTGTTCATATGGTTACCCTCTGTGCTGCTACTGGCTGCGGTCGTACTCAACCTGAGTGGCGTGCTATCACTTGATAAAGGTATGTAATTGGGCTGTTATTCGTTAGATGTTTTTCTGAACTAAACAGCTTGTTGCGGGCTATACGATCCTGTGTCCTTCTTCTGAAACAGTATGTTAAATCTAAAACGCGGCAATCAGAAATGTTTTACCAACTATACTCTGGCAATTCTTTTGGGAGAAACTTTTCAACCGCGTTGCCTGATCCGCAAAGCGCATTATGCGTGCACTGGCTACAGAGGTCACGTGACTGCTATAGCCAGTGCACGCATCATGCGCTTTACGGATCAGGCAACGCGTTTGAAAAGTTTCTCCCAAAAGAATTGTCAGAGTATATGTGTTTATTACGTTCAGTTACAGCAGGTGGTTTTTACTTGAGTCTCTTTTCGTCATTCAGTAAATCTCAATCATTAAAAACCATTTCATTAGCCAAAACGGATGTTCACATCGTTCTTGAAAATGGTTTTCATTAGCGGAATCTAGAGACATGGCATGGTTAAACAAGGCGTACATACTACAGGGACTATAAAATATCTGTCCGTCGGTTTGGGCATGAAACATCATCAATCTATGCATTATTCAGGCACGCGCATGGACTACCGTCAACCGGTGATTTTGTTTTGTGTGGCGCGTGCTTTAGTGGAATTGTTGGTGCTCGCTGCGATCGTGGTGCTCTGTACGGGCTTCAGGTTGTATTCGGACTTTTTTTGCCGATTCATCATCTAGATTTTAGTTAATTGACGATAATTTGTAATGAATAAATTGATGATTGGTACAGTATGGAACTGATGGTTATGTGCTTAAGTTGAAGCTTTATATCGACGAAATGATTTACTAATCTCCACTGGTACATGCATGTATTTATGTGTCAAAAGAACATTGACCTTACTATCAAATTATAGTGTTCATTGTGAGCCATAGCTGTGTCTGCTAAGGGCGGACTTATGTAGGTTGAACACGGAAACCGGAACACGGAAATAATTTACATACAGACCAGCTTCACGGTTTCCGTGTTCCGTGATTTTTTCATATTCACAGAACACGGAAATATTTCCGTGTCAGTAGTGCCATCGCAAATCACCACCGCAAAAGCACCGCTTGCGTGCCTGAAGCATTTATGTGTTCCGTGGCACGGAAATATTTCCGTGTCCCGTGAATATTTTTGAGAATCGCGGAACACGGAAACGCTTCAGGCACGCAAGCGGTGCTGCTTTTTTGGTAGTGATGCCAAAAGCCAGCGTGCTGACGTCAAAAGCCCTCGTGTTGACGCAAACAGCAACTACTGACACGGAAATATTTCCGTGTTGCGGTTTCCGCGTTCAACCTAAGTCCACCCTAAGAACATGTTTTGCCCAGTCATGTTGTTCGCCATCGAACCTTCATTATCCCTTCTTCCTATTCCAGGCTACACGACGCCGATACCG
>JASAMV010001367.1:0-29542 GCA_030248065.1 Rhynchonema sp. JSB1_4
GGAGTCGTGCTTTGTCGAGCCAAGGAGACCGCGGACCTTGAAATTATGCCCAATAAAATGAGCAACTATTGACCAACCGCGGCGGAGGATTACAATCGAATTATAACATGCGCGCAGGCGCAGTCAAAGTGACAAGAAACATTCGCAGTTAATCCATCAGCGCATACGTATACGATTGACTGCTGATTATTCAATGTTGTATTGCATTGGCATGTACATATAAAGCGGGGTCGGTTGTTGTTGTTGTCGCACGAAAAAACACTGGCGAGTGTCCGTGTTTATGAAAAAGGCTCAACTTGATTATGTATGTCTGTCATAAAGTTGGAAAAGACGCACAGCAAATCATAATGGTAGTATGAACGTAATTACTAACCGATACGAATATGAATATAACGACCGAAATTTGACACTTGCATGATTTGTGAAAAGCTGTAGGAAAGTACATTTGATCAGCACGTCCTAGAGAAATAAAAAGAATGGCGCTTCTAGTTTTTGGGGTCCGAAACTAAGCGGTTTTGTGGTGGCCTGTTTATGTCCACCGTACCCATATTTCATGCACACATAAAAACGGATTATTTACGCTTGTTTACGATTTCATGCATGATGGCTTACGGTGTGCATGCGCAGCAGCCTGAACTGGGTATCATGTTACACTCGCAGTAACAAGTCAAGTTTTGATGGCAAAAGTTTTTATCAGAGGACCGTTATGACCAGGTCTGAAATTATTCGCACCCAAGTAGCAAAAAGGTCCTGACAAACAGAATTTTTTGCGTTTACAGCTCAAGTGTCTACGTAAGTAGAAGACTGATTTTGAAAAAAAAACTTCTGCGCAAGTGCTCTTTTATCAATAAAACGGCCATGAATAGCCTCAAAATGCTTTGAATGTCTGTGGGATATCCCGGAATTATATTTTTCAAGTTCCGAGATATACGGAAATCACACGCTTGGTTTTTGGTTCAGCGTTTTTTCTGTGCGAATAGCTCAGTTCAAGGTCTCCACTCTAAGCTATAGCCGTGTGGCATAGTGGGGACGTTGGACACCACACAAAAAGAGTGGTTCCGATTATAATGGGTATCTATCAGCGATTTGGCAGCAGACTTTTAAGCACGGGTTGCTGAAGCGCGCATGCTGGAAAGTGCGCAGCTAAACTGCACTTACAATTCTGATCAGAACGCAGCCTTTCAGGCTTATTGTAATGTGGTCAAATCATCTCCTTCAAATAAAGTCGTCGTCGAACACATGTATTAGTTTTAGCGATCATTTGAGGCTCATGTGTTCGACGACTTTATTTGACGACAAAACCATTAGCCAACGTTCAGACCGAAAGTTTGCTCTGTGTCTGTATGCGCATCGGGGCGGGGAGTCCGACACAGAACGTTACTTGTCGTAAAACACTCGTTTAATCTTCATTTCGAGGCAAAGCTCCCCCCAGTGCAGCTTGTCAGAAACAATTAGTGAGGTTGAATATTTCCCAGACTGTTTGCAATGGCAGTATGCTAAAATGTACTAAGTTGTTAATTTCCAGTCAGGCTGGAGCTCGCGGGTTTCATCTGGGACCGGCGCAGGTGCACTTGAAACTTGTGTACCCACGACTTCAAACAAAAAGTGCTGTCAAACGTACGAAAAGATCCCGCTGTGGTAGTGTATAGTAACCCGACCAGTGTGCCGCAGCGTTTTTAATCACTTTTTGGCACAAAGGAAAGTATAGTTTCTGTACAGTAATGTACGTGTACATACCACAGGGACAATCGCACAGCACCAAATTAGCGCGTTGTGTGGCAGATTAACTACCAGGCCACAAGGCACTACCATCGTACGACCTATGTACGCTATGTACCAAAAACCCCACCCCTTGGGTATATGTATAGTTCACCATAAAGTTTCTGGTCCCGGTCTACCCGTAACGAGCCATTTTATATAACAAAACACTTACGGGTTCTTGGATTACACGTTGCAGTAGCAGAATACCCAAGTTCTCGAAACCATGCATGCCGTGTTGGCTTATACTAATGTCGTCAAATCACCGCGTCACATCTTTTCATCAAATCACATGTATTATTTCTCGCGCTCGCATTTGCGTGTCATTATTGCTTGACTTGACGAATTGATTTGACGACAAAACTATTAGTCTGCCGTCCTGAAACCACTACCGGAACATATCAATAAGTTTAGAAGAAACGCAAAAAATACGACCACTTGTAAAACTGTCAGGCTTGAGTGCTGCTGGGTCGGTTATTTTGGGCACTTTGGTGATTTTGGGGTCTGTTCTGATTATATTTTTAGTCTTGAATACATGTGCTTCAAGAGAACCATGTCTGTGGTACAGGGCAACCAATGAAATTCCACTACAGCCCCAAGCATGCCATTGCAGCACTATAAATTTACTCCACGGCATTTCAACAGTAAAACGTAAGAACAGCAGCAGCTGAGGAAATAAAATCTGCACAATCGTAATATGTAAATTTTTTTGCACTCGTAAATCTAAAGCACCAAGAGTTCCGCACATTCAGAGCCACCATGACATTACAGTTTGTACAGAAATTGGGTACAAAACCAGATGCATTGTGATTTCAAGTAAATTACTTTGACGAAAAATTGTGTCCCCAATTACTACTGTATTTCTAGTACGCGAGCGACCAGCTCAAAACTTGTAACACTGGGAGTGAAAAAATAAGTAGGTATGTATACTCTGACAATTCTTTTGGGAGAAACTTTTCAAACGCGTTGCCTGATCCGTAAAGCGCATGATGCGTGCACTGGCTATAGCACTGACTTCCGTAGCCAGGTGCACGCATAACGAGCTTTACGGATCAGGCAACGCGGTTGAAAAGTTTCTCCCAAAAGAATTGCCAGAGTATACAGAAGCACACAAAAGCACAATGAGTGCTGTTTCTATTGGTTGCACAATGACTACATAAGAATCGGTCAAATTTTTTTCCTGATCGTGAAGAGGAAAAGTGGCGGGGTGGTGACGTTGTGTTCCGTGATCGCACACAAAACATGTAGTAAAGAGAATGTTTCAGACCTGCGGCAACGTGGTTGATCTGCAGGATTATTTTCAAGTGAAAATGTTTTGTGAGAATCACAAATAGCACAGTGGTTAAAACTAAAAGTGACTGAACGTGAAAATCATGATTGATTTGATGAACTATTCTTATATGGCCATTGTGCGATCAATAGTAACCCGTTCCAAATCAAGACAAATAATCTGCTCAATACTATAAGCACTGCAATTTGCCAAAATCAACGTTTCAAATTCGCAGTTGTAACACCATTATTGGCTCACTTTTTGCATAAGCGGACAAAGACAACGTTTTAGAAGCATATGTTCACAGAACACATCGACTCAGAAACTTATGCGCATTCGGGAAAATAAAGTGATATCGAAACTTTGCACCGAATATCTTTGTTGAAAGACACAATTTAAAAGTAAGTAAATGAAGAAATATATTACATCACTAAACAAAGATATAAATTTCTCACGAATTTCGGTCAAAAAAGTGACAAAATTTTTTTGCCGATTTCAGATGAAAGAATTCTTATAATTCTGCATTATCTCTCTGGCCTCGTTGAGCAAAGGTGATTGTCCATCCTTTAGTTCTGTAAACGGCCTTTTGGCAAAAGTCTTCTTGAGCTTTCCGTCGATTTTGCTGGCCGCTTCAAGCAGCTTGTGCACTTTGGTCAGGGGCGGGACAACGTATTCGAACAGAAACTCGTTTGCGGTGTCGTCGTGGAAAAGTTTTCTGAATAAAATTTTTTTATTTTTTTATTATGTGTTTAGTTTTTATTTTATTAATTATGTATTAATTAATTATTAATTAATTAATTATTAATTATTAATTAATTATTAATTATAATTATTAATTACTATTAATTATTCATTTATTATTTTTTATTTTTATAAATTTCAGCATAAACAAGTACTTTTTCAGCGAAATCGAGTCTAGCTAAATTTGTTTGATCCACTCTTAATAAATAAAAAATAATTACAACCTGAGTTCGCGATCCAAAATCTGAAAAATTTCGCGCATCTCGCGAGCCTGATGTTGAATGGAGGGCAACATTTGTGCGAGATACCACGTGGACGAGAATGCCAGTGCTTTATTCGTCTCACCCAACCAACCGTCGTAAGTGTGTTGGTGACCTGAAAACGAACTTTCGATTTAGATTTTGAACATGAGTGTGTTTCAGTGTCACGAGACATCTGACCCATTATTCAAACTGACGATGCTCTAGACTGACGTGCAACAATAAAGGACATACTAAGAATGGATATTGGCCTTTTCTCATTAGATGATAAGAGCCACAAATTACGCAAACAATAGCGATTATTTGAAGTCACTGGCTCCCAACAAACAACAACGCACAAACAAGTGTTACCTTTATCCAAACAAGTCCTGCCCATCAGCCAGTCACGTGCGCTTCTCAGCCGATTTGTGGCCTTCCAGATTTCGAACCCGCTAAAGTTGCACTCGGGACCGGTGGTCGATCTTTGCGGATTCAACTGCGCAACACGGTTACGATTTAGGCCACAGCCAATTATAGGCATTGTCAGATTGGAGAAATCTTGGATGAGGTGGCCTGAAATTATATGAATATGCTGAATGATTCTATAAAATAGCGGAAACTATATTTTACCCTGGACCATGTGAGTCTAAAAAACTTCAAAAAAGGCACAAATTTTTTTTTTTGCGAAAAATTTGTTGTGGTCTTATTGCCAGCCACTCTGGGTAGCCCTGACGAGGGCTGTTGGGTTAGGGTAAGTCGCCTGGTGAGGCGCGGTTGCGACGTTTCGACAACGGATCCTGCTGTCGTCATCAGGCTGATATGTCCTCCGTGCGGTATCGAACTTGAGGCGTTGGGCTGTGAGTCTAACGCTTTAACCATTCGGCTCACAGCCCAACGCCTCAAGTTCGATACCGCACGGAGGACATATCAGCCTGATGACGACAGCAGGATCCGTTGTCGAAACGTCGCAACCGCGCCTCACCAGGCGACTTACCCTAACCCAACAGCCCTCGTCAGGGCTACCCAGAGTGGCTGGCAATAAGACCACAACAAATTTTTCGCAAAATGTCAACACACGGCCACAAAAAACATTCAGAGAAGGCACAAATTTGAAACTAACCTTTCGCAAGTGTGATCAGCGACATGATCAGACTGGGTGTGGCCACTGGTAATGTTTCACAGAGAACAGCAAAATGATCGAAACGTGACCAGCCTGGAATAATGAAAATGGCATTTATGTTTTGATTTTTGCGCAAAGACACCGCTGAAAGCCATCCCGCACTAAGGCCGCACTCAGGCAAACGCGAAAAGCGAAAAGTTCAGCACAACAGCAACTCCTTAACCACGGGCCTAATCCACAGTGATGCTCAAACAAAATGTTTCAGAGGCTGTTTGGCGTGCGCTGTGGATGATGACTACGCTGAAAAACTTTTTGCTTTTCGCTTTTCGCGTTTGTCTGAGGGCGGCCTAAGCGAACACCAAAATTTCAACATATACTTTCTGACTGTTATCCTTTTTGGTGTTGTTGGTGCCCACATTGTACGGGGACGGGGTGGAACTATTCGTACGGAAATGATAGTCGCATGTTTAACTGGCCCGGTCAATTCTAGTTCAGGTATTCTGATCAGGGTTGGGCAAAAAACGTTTTTTTCCAAAAAATCGTTTTTTTTTAAAAAAAACGTTTTTTTTTAAAAAAACGTTTTTTTTTAAAACGCCCAGATGACCAAAATATGCCCCCAAGAAAATTGGAAAACGCTCATGTTGGGAAGAAAACGTGGTTAAATGAAGTAATTCTATGTGTTCTGAGGCAAAATAAACGGGTTTCAACCCTTTTCTAGCGAGTTGCTAAGATCCCATATCAGACCCGCATCATGGGACCAACTTTGGCCGGGGTCATCACTGAAAGTCAAACTCCGTATATCGACGTATCTCGACAAAGTAAAAATTGGTCGAAAATTTTTTGAAAAAAATGGGACAAAAAATTGATTTTCCTTGATAATCAGGGTACTTTCCCTGAAAAATCAGGGAAACTCAAGGAAATTCAGGATTTAAAAAAAAACGAAAAACGACCCAGGCGTTTTTTTTTAAAAAAAACGTCGTTTTTTTAAGAAAAACGCCGTCGTTTTTTTTTGCCCAACCCTGATTCTGATATACGTGTATGCTCAAGTCTGAGGACGAGTCAAGCAGACAGTTGGGCCAGGTGAAGTAATTCGAATGCTTGGCACCTGGAACGTTCGGCAAGGTATGAAAAAGACAATCCTTCAGTCAGAGATGGACATGGTAAGACGAGCTAAAGAATTAAATCCAAGTGCATCCATATATACCGGACCTGTCAATATAATGCCCCTGAACTCAGTGAAGTTGTGATGATTGTAGCGCATCTGTCCCATCCAAGCCACTTGTGTCTGGACGTAGCGCTGCGCGTTGCTGTGATAGCGACGGGGACCATCAGCACCCTTGAAACAACCGGCCGCCCAGACGAATTTGAACGGCTGAAAATTGAAATGCGGGTACTGAGACATCAACGAATGAAGAGTGTGCTGGTTTGTAAATGTCGGTCGCATTCAAAAAGTGGAATTGCACTTGTCTCGCGGGAGAAGAATGATGCAGAAAACCACTTCAGTGTTTTTGGGGTTTTGCATACAGTCGAGGTTCGCTCTTTTTTATGATGATCTGTGTGTCTCTGTCCCACCACAATCACAGAGCTGTGCATTTATTCGAGGTCGAATAGTGGTCGCCCCCAAACACATTTGTGTGTTTGGCTTGCGCGAGTGTGTAACTTCTACGTGGCGCGTGTGCATCTCTGTGCATGCACGTGCAGTAAGGCCGCATTCACAATGCAGCGGATTAGCGGGTTAGCGGATTAGCGGATTAGCGGGTTGCGGATTAGCGGGCCCGCTTTTCGCGCACGCTTTTGCATTCACAATGGAAATTGAAAAAGCGGATTAGCGGGTCAGCTAATTGGAGACCCGCTAATCCGCTAACCCGCTAATCCGCTAATCCGCAAAAAGTGTTTGCGCTCACAATGCACGTTGTCCGAGTTTAGGTGAAAAAGTTGATTTACTTCAAAATTTTGTTGTTTGTGTCTTTCTTTGTTCAACAAATGGCAAATCACACGCGTCAAATCAATCAAATGTTGTTATTCTAAATGTTTCTTTGGATTGCAGCATTTGAAACCAATAAACAGAAATCTAGGAACACCGATCACGAAAATAGCACGAATAACACATAGGCGTATATTAGAGTGGTCAACTCAAGTGGTCGAATCACTTTGTCAACTTACATTGTAGATTCGTGAACTCACCCCGAATGCCTATATTATTTCTCGCATTTATTTGGGACTGCTGTGAGTTGACAAAGTGATTTGACCACTTGAGTTGACCATTGTAATATTAGCCAAAAAAAACCACACGAGCCTCAGGACGTAGTGTTTATGCACGAACAAACCTTCGCGTGTGTGATATCATAAGCACTGCACTGACCAGTTTAGCGCAACACAGACTTGCAGTTTACACGCTGCTGGGTTTATCACTCACTTTATGGCATGATCGATGCAGAGCAGCGAACCGCAGCGGTAGCGCGCTGGCCTGCTGAATGGTAGGGCGCGTGTACGACACCGCCCATGGACATTACTTTTCATAATTTTTTCACTTTTTTTGTTTTCATATGAAACAATATAAAAATAGTTGGCCGCTGTGGCAAAAATGTGAATGAGTTGAATTGCATTCTCGCATTTGCAGATGGAAAAAACAACAAGCACATTTTGCAATACAGCATTTTGCAACCATGTCGTGTAGAGTCGAAACTGAACGCGATAATGATACTATATGTACGTCGTAAAAAAATCTCCTTTCCAAACATCAAACTGCAACAAAAACGTTTCCAATGAACGCAGGTAGTTAAGCTGCTAATGTATACACTTTTTTCATGCTCTGAAAATGTTTTGAAGGCAAATAATAAACTTCTGAACGTGCGCCTCGGTGCTAATCCGCAAAAAAAATAGAACCAGTTCTAATCGTGAAAAGCGGATTAGCGGACCCGCTAATCCGCTAACAGGCTAATCCGCTTTGCATTGTGAATGCACACGCGTGCAGCGGATTAGCGGATTAGCGGGTGTGAAAAGTTGCTCGCCCGCTAATCCGCTAACCCGCTAATCCGCTTTTTGCATTGTGAATGCAAAAGCGTGCGCATCTCGCCCGCTAATCGGCTAATCCGCTAATCCGCTTGCATTGTGAATGCGGCCTAATGCTTGTGGCTATGTATACCTATTTGCGCATGCGTGTTTTCAGCCCCATGCAGTAGATCACAGGCAATGATTGTGTTCGAGGTGTCTATCATGCGCTTTCTGAATGCATATTCCTTTTTTCAGCCACGATTCACTTTCCAAATGTCCATTTCATTCAATAAATGCGCGACATGCGGGGTTCTGTTCCGTCATGAAGGTGGCTTGAAATGTCACATTCTCGCTGTTCACGACGACGATCGACGATTCGAGTGTGCTTTGTGCGGTGCTTGCTACAAAACCAGCTATTCGGTCGAAAATCACCATAAAAACACGCACTCAAAGCGTCGCGACTTCAAATGCATGGAATGTTGCAGAGCTTTCAAGACGGCATCAAATCTCAATCGTCACCAAAACATCCACCGGGCACAACGCACTCATAAATGCAAATTTTGCGGCGTGGCCTTCGTCAGAAAGAACCACTTAACCGAGCATATGAGGCACCACAATGAATTAAAACCGTACAAGTGCACCAAATGCGAATTTCGCGCCAAATTCAACAGCCGCCTAAATGAACACGAACTCCGTAAACATTCCACAAATCGGCCGTTTCTCTGCCCAAAATGCGGCCTGGCATTTGCGGCCAGTGGTGACCTGGGCAAGCATATGTTGACGCATTCCGATCTTCGACCCTACAAATGCCCCGAATGTGATGCTGCCTTTAATCGACCACTGACATTGAATAGGCACAAACTGCGACATTCAGGCGCGCGGCCATACAAATGCGGCCGCTGTCATTATACGAGTGCCAGAAAATACAGCGTGCAGAAACATGAGAGGAGCAGACACGGGCTTTGAGTGGATTAATTCATTGGTTTGCCCAGATTTTTTGTTACAATTATTGAAGATTGTGTTTTTATGTAACTATTGTGCAACTAAAACTGTGCAGCGACTATGCGAATAAGTTCATATGACGACTGTCGACACAAGCATAAAATCAGAAACATTCCTATAAATTTTGAAATTCGTTTATTTAACATACAGTACTTATCCTGAGCCTTGAAAACACATCCCCAAATAACTGTGTTCACACCTTTACGGTTTTGGAAATAAAAGAGTACCGGTGTTTTCCACGTAATTCCCCCTAGTATCGAGATATTGACGAAATACCGAAAATTTCCGTCGTTTTTCGGTTTTTGTTACCACGCTTCGGTAGAGACCGCAGCAACAATAACGTTCAAATATGATCTCAGAATGTCCAAATTGCTGTTCCAACACGTCCCTGCTACGCCAAAGTTCAATGCTTCCGATTTTCCGCTTTAACCCCCACCCCCACCGACTGTAAGTGGAAACGTTAACCACCTGAAGCTTCATTTGTCAGATGGACCATTTTCCACCATATTCCACTCATTGCCCCCGGGCTTTATGTGGAACACTCCGGTGCGTATATACTTTACAAAAACAAGTTGACGTTCGGAATAAAATGTAGTTGATTAGCAAAGCTTAGTGGGGTTTGATGATGAACAGAATGATTATTCAGCTTGCCAGCCCACTCGGATTGACGGCATGGTTTAAAATTTCATAAACGATAAGCAAAAGAAATGCGACAAACGTCGATTCATGGGTGTCTTGGGTTTTGGGGCGTATGCTTTAAGGTTGTGACTGTCCGAGAAGTGGCCTGATTGATCATGTGGATGATGAAATAACGAACAATGCGGCAGTAAGTTATTCAGCGCGCAGTCTGTTTGTGCGTGGCTGAAGCTGTGTATGTAACATCGAGCTTAGCTGTGTAACAAGAAAAGTTTGAGCAGATCTTTCGTATACCTACTGTATGTGGTGTGTGTGTTGAGTGCAACGACCACGTTCGGTGGATTTTTTGTGCCATTCTAGTGAAGAAAGAATAGCCAACAAGCGGATTATGAAGACCATGTCGCTGTCGGTCGTTGTTTTGACCAGCGTACTACCACTGGTCCAAGCAACATGCGATCACGATCATTCTAAAGGCCACCACCCACACCCGCCAATTCAAGTTGGCCTACCGTCATTCATACTACCCCCTGTCGTGTCGCCTCCACCCAGGCCCCAAGTCGTCAACCCCCCTGTCGTGCAACCAACAACCGTAATCCCCAGCCCTGTTGACTCTACGGTGGTGGCGGTGACTCCCACAGAGGACGGTTGCGGCCCGTTACCGCCTACGCTACCGGGCCAATGCCATAAAATTGTGACCACGACCAAACAGCACTGCTTCACCATCACAGAACACGCGCATACAAGCGCAGGTTAGATCAACACTTAATACATACCCATTGTTGGTCACATGATGAGTCCATTTCCAAAGCGAGACTTTAGAGTCAGCTTTCAGTCCAGGTTCTGGCCACGCATGGTCGTGCTTTGAACTGATTAGTACGGAAGCATCTGTGATATTCCAGGCTCGCTGCCGGGTCAATGTGCGCCTACGGTGGCACGCCAACGCAAAATCTGCCAACCCTACACAGTGCAATGTGTCCAGCTGGACCGGACCGGACGTGAGTCATATCACATCAGCAACGTTTTGACGTCTTGTGTGCCTTTCTATCGGTTTTTAAGAACCAAAACGCTAGAATCATTAATAAGTAAACATCACAAAACTTCGAAATAAATTTCGGAGAAACGTTGTTTCCCCCAATAATGTCTTCGCTTTGCTGCATTCGACCACGGTTTCAATTGCCCCTCTCCGGGAGACACAAAGTGGGGATGGGAGCAGTGATACATACCGATGAGGGGTGTACATGGGCAAGCCGTATATTTGCAGACTGTTCGATGGACATAACGTACGTGGTGGACCGCAGCACGTCACAAAGCAACGACTTCGACAAACAAAAGCAGTTCTTCAACTCGTTAACGTCCCATTTGTCCCTGGCGAATATCGACTACCAAATATCGATCGTATCCCATAAACCGGCAAAAGTTCGTGCAGACGGTTCCCGTTTCATTTATTTGATGCTGGTGGCAATCCAATGCAAATGGTCGCATCAAATTTGTGTAGGGGTTTCCAAAAACATAATTATCCAAGTGCAAATTTAGCTGGAACAGACATGGACATCAAGCGCAGGCACGGTCAGCACCGTTCTCAGCAGATTGTATGCCCAGGGTGAGTTCGGTCAAATCACTGGAGGAGAGACAATCTAGCCAATGTACATACCTATTCTGAGCATCACAAAACGAAGATTGCTCGTGCGCAACACTGAACAGCACATGGATCAAACGGAAGTTTCTGATTTTAACCACCGGCATAATCGGCTTATATTCATGTCGACGATTCAAATCGTCAACTGGCTACTAATTCCATGTATTGTGTTATGTATTTGTTCGTGCAAACCATAACTCTTCACAAGGTCCTCATTAATTTCACGCTCATTCACGGGCTGTTTGCGTTGGAAAGTTAAAGGGGGCCTGCCGCTATTGTTTTTTGGGTTTTGGACCTCGGTTTTTTATATTAATCGTTAGTTGGCACTGAGATGAAGAACATTAACCTTCAAGAACTTCACCAAACTGACGTTTACCCACCGAAATCGATCAACCAACATGGCCGCACGGGAACAAATTATCCCAATATTGATGCACTACGTGTGCATGGAATTCAGGATTTCCAAAGCAAAATTCAAATCACAGAGGTGTGGTAAAGGCGGCGCGTTACGGTACGTTGACAAAACATTTGTTATTTACAAAAGAGCTAATGTTTTATCGGGCTACCGTAACCCGCCGCCTATATCACGCCCCAGTGATTTTGAATTTCTCTTGTCATTCCTGATCATCATGTGCAAAAGTGCATCAATATTGGACAGTTTTGTTCCCGATAGACCATCTTGGCGGATCGATTTCGGTGGGTAATCGCCATTTTGGTGAAGTTCGTCAAAACTAATGTTCTTAATCTCGATGCCAACAAACGATATAAGTGAAAAAACCGAGGTCGAAAACCAAAAAACAATAGCGGCGGGGCCGCTTTAACAATTTTAAGCAGCAGCATTGGGTGTTGTTCTCTTCGCAGGCGGTACGGACATCGGCGGTGCGCTGCGTTACGCGTGTCCAATGCTGTTCCCGCATCGTGCGGGCGCGTGTCGATCGGTAGTGGTGGCGAGTGATGGAATGTCGAACTATGGATCCGCATTGAATGCCGGTATATATGTACATGCGTATGTACACATGCCTTCCCCACGATCTCGTTTTAAAGAGTCGACTCACTTTTAGTCTGAGCCACGTGTAGGCGCGCGATATGTGGTTATTATTAGAGCATGTACACAAGGTATACCCGTGTGGTAACCTGGGATCGATGGTGTGGTTGGTGAGGCAGGTGTACATTGTATGGCTGTCATTGACACGGAACGTCCCTGTCATAAAGCAGGCTTTCCACCAGATGCTGACTCGCCCCCAATCGATACCAATGGGGCCTCATTCACTACAACGAGTATTGTCGAACTATTCCGCGACTTTTCAGGCCCCTGAAGTTCAGGCCCGACTTTTTCAGTCCCGCCCGATTCAGGCCCAGCATATTTGACCCATTTATAGGTGTAGACTCCAGCCGTGCCTGAATCGGCCGGGCCTGAACCTGTGCCCCGGGACTGAACCGTCGCACAATATTGTCGAAAGAGCTCCCGATCACGATTTCGTTTCATCACTGAGGAGTCTTCAAATCTCGATGCCGACCCCTATTTAAACACAAATAATTTCTGCAGCGCATCACTGTCGCTTCACGCCGGCGGAATCCGCAAAAGCCGAGGTCGACCTCTACGGCGTGCTGGGCACGCCGAATCCCGACAGGTACAATCGTGCGGTGATGCAGCGCGTTGGAATGGTCGACGGTCGGTACTATGAGAATTTCGTCACGGACCCGAATGGAGTGGCGCAGAAGGTTGCCAACCAGCTGGCAACCATGTGTATGGTGAGTTTGAAACCGGCTGTCGTGATGCTTTCAAACTCGATTTTATATGTTTCTCGACTTTATGTTTTCGAATATGGGTCCGATTTGATAGCACAAGATCAAACAATCAACGCAAGGTTGAAGAACAGGTGTCATTATGCTAAATTTCAACTAATTTAGTTCCTAAGTTTTCTGACTCAAGTCGGGCTGATTAGTCTCAACGCCTACCTAGTCTTGGGCTTCAGAATCGTCTGGTTCCAACCATAAATGACTGAATGTGCTCGTTTTTGCATAACGCACGGCTGATAAAGCTGTGGTCAAATCATCACGTCAAATCGCAGGTGTTATTTCTCGCGTTAATTTAGGGCGGTCATGTATTATTACTGGCTTTGACGACTTGATTTGACCACGGTACTAATAGTCGTAACGCACCTCGATCTCGAATCGCACTATCCACATTTTTGGCCACTCCTTCAGACCGGTTGCCACTACCCGAACACAACGGAGATCGAGTCACATCAAGGTGGCCAGCCGTTACCACCAATGCCGCCCACGCCCGAGACATTCGATTGGCAATGACGAAGAATCGATGTGGGAATTACAGAATGTGAAGTTATTCAAAATCGTAAATTATGATATGAGAGAGAACTACTCTGGTATATGCCTTGCCACGACCGGAACTAATAAAATGTTGCAACAGCAAGTTTGGACTAATGGTATAGTCCATCCATCAGCTCATGTCACTTTTTGACGCTGCTGGCCGACGTGTTCCCTTCCTCCACGTCCTAATGAAAGAGAAATTGAGTTTCGTAAAAAATTATTTTTGCTCCTAAATTGTGATTTTTATGAAATCGACGTGTTTTATGCTTTTTAATTCAATTTAATTTTAAATTTGATCGAGTTCAATGTTTTTCC
The DNA here is from genome assembly GCA_030248065.1 of Rhynchonema sp. JSB1_4. Classification (NCBI taxonomy): domain Eukaryota; kingdom Metazoa; phylum Nematoda; class Chromadorea; order Monhysterida; family Xyalidae; genus Rhynchonema; species Rhynchonema sp. JSB1_4. Next base: position 14,043 of record JASAMV010001367.1, read on the forward strand.
ACACATTCTACCAGTTTTTCTGTAAAATCGGTCACACTCAATTTCTCTTTCATTAGAACGTGGAGGAAGGGAACAAGTCGGCTAGCAGCCACACAAAGTGACATGAGCTGATGGACGGACTATACAGTCGTCAACTCAAGTGGTCAACTCCAGCAGCCCTAAATGAGCGCGAGAAATTATACATGGGAGTTGACACGACCCGAACTGCGACCTGAGTTTGACGAGTACGATATAAGCCCACGCACGTTTGGACATTTCTCCGAGTTTGCACCACATACTGTACACGTTGGACTTGCACCGTGGAAACAGTTATGTTTGCAACAAAATAGTTAAAGATTAAAAAAGATGCGCGAATGGGTCAGACGGCGTTGGAGTTGGACCGCTAACACATCGCAGATCTTCCGCTTCGCCGTCCGCGTCTCCAACGTGCGTCCCCATAGTGTTCTTTCGTTTCTCGTCTGTCTTTATGTGTGCGTGTGTGTGGCGCCCCTGAGGACAGGGACTGACTCCCGAGGACAGGAGCTGCTCTGCGCTCGTGTAAACGTTGCTTTTATTAGTTAGGTGGGTGCGTGAAACAGAATGGTGTTGGGAGCGCTGTACGTATAAGACAGCAATCAATAGTGTGCAGTGCACCAATGCACGTGTTTTGCTGAACAACGTAGTGTGTGTTTACACGGACAGTGCACAGCAGACGCCGTGTGTATTGTACTCTGATCTGCGAAGGTCCAAGAAAATACCGTTTGCTTCGGTTAGGTGGGTGCTGATTGGGCGCAGGAGAGAAGAAGAAAGAGCTCGCGCGCTGTACGCATTATCACAGGTTGTTGGCTTTCATACGTATGACAAATTAATATACGTTGTGATGGAACGTTCAGTTGAATGATTGAAAATAAATGCACTTCAGCTGATTACACTGGTGTGGCTTCAGCCGCCCACTAGTGCCTGAGTGACTTCCATCGATCGCCAACAATTTTTAGATTTGATTAACTTAACTTTAACAACAAGATTTAGTATAAAAAGGCTCTGAGAATTCTAAAAAGACGAAATTGAAATCATGAAAAAAATTTCAGCAAAAAAGAACATTTTTATGTGGCGCGCCCACCTGAAGTTTGCTCCATACATCATCTGCTATGTGCAACGCTTGACTGTAATCCCAAACAACTGGTTCAATTAGATCATACATTCCGCTCGCATTGAGGTATAAGGGTGGTGCACCTGAGAGTTGACGGGTGATTTGATTTGGTGGATGTAGTTCGCGACCCTGAGGGACTAAGACTTTAGATCATTGTTTTTGGAGATTCAGTCTGACGAATTGAACCACCTGAGTTGGCTCCAAAACAGTCATTCTTCGGCTTATGAAAATATATCAATCAACGGCTTATGAGTAACAAAATCAATTGAAACTGTTTGAATCTGCAAATGCGAGACAGGAAAAGTTTACACAGAATTCTGCAGGAGCTATGTAAGTGAAACATCACGGCACGCATAGACCAACCGACGAACATATCATGCCAAGCCAATACCCTTGTTTCGCGTGATATTGACTTAATGTAGGCAGCCAAGCGTGCAATGTGCCACAACATGTACTGCTGGCGTTGGTTGGATGGACCGTACGTCATTTGGTCGACTTTCTGTTCAGCCTCCGCACACACGCCGACATAAAAAGTAGAAAATTGAAACATATTTAATTTCGTGTCTGTGATCAAAAGGTCACAGTTGGTGTTCAATAAGTGAAAATCGCTACCCTGTACACCTCGTCGCATCCAATGTGAAAGAACGGCATGCCAAACTGGCTATGCAGTTCGGCAACCTGTCTCAGCAATTCCTGGAAAAGCGAAAAATTCAGAGCAATGATCGATAAAGCGACGAAAGTAAGAATAAACCTTTAGCGTATCCCACGCTTGATCGGATGCCGCACATATTACGGTCGAATATTCCGGGTCATCCCTAAGATGTGCGAACTCGTCGAGTTTCAACAGCCATTCCATATGACCAAATGATTGGATCAGAGGGATCACCTGTGGAATTTGAAAAAATCTTTTGTAAAGTAGTTGATGAACAGAACGATTTGTTTCGGTGGTTAAAGTCATATTAAAACTTTTAACCGTCTACCATTAATCCCTGCTCCGTGGCGGTTCCCAATATCCTCTGCACCTCTGCCACCGTGAATGCGTTGCCGTTCTTGGCCTGAAATAGAATAAGAAATTCGCGAAAAAAACGACAAGAAATTGAAAATTTCCAACTCACATTTTCCAACCGGCCGCTGAAAGGAAACATGTCTTCCCATTCAATCAGCAGACCAGTACCACCGGATTGTTTGATCAGATGAATTAGCTCAATGAAATAATCGACTTTCGGTGGTGCACCTGTAAATCAGTTCCAATCTAGTATTCCTATTCGGTAGACGTATTCGGATCCTGAATATCAGCCGCGGCGACCAATTCAGCCCAGGCCGTTGTGCTCGGAATGGAACCGATGTCGGCTTACCAAGAACTTCCGGTGCTCGAACCGGAACTGGATCCGGAACCAGAACTGGAACCAGGCTCACCTTTCAAATCAAAGTGCACCAGTCTGTTCTTGGCCACATACGGAGTGATCACGACTTCATCATTCCTGTGCCTGCTGGGTCTTCGCTCAGTTTGGCGACTGGTCGGTCGTTGTGTGGTTGGCCATGCCAATGACGATGATTGAGCGCGATTGAACGGGATGTCTGGTCCGTTCATCTGGTTGCGGAAAATGGCAGCATTAGTTGGAAAACGAAAACCGATTTTTGTGGGCCGAAACCCACAGCGAAACTTGAACGAAAAAACCATGATAACGGGGAGCGCATGTATACATTCCAAAATCCGTTGTGAACAAAAATGGCTTTCTTCGACTGGGGCTCGAACCCGGATTCTCCGCTTCACCGGGGCATTGCTCTACCAACTGAGCTATCGAAGTGCCTGCCCTTGGACGCAAAGTCCATATGCAATTGTGATTGCCGTTTCTGCTGTGATGCATGTACACGATAATAATCCTCTGACTCGCATACATCCGTAAAATTAGTGGCGTAATTTTGTTCTGCTGACGAACCACGAATATCGCGAAAGAGGTTCAGCATGAAACATCAAACGTTTCTTGCCAGAGTGTCCAAGAAACTGGAAGAAAACAATCTCCACTTTTTCGCGCAAACCTCGACATTTTGAATCTGATTCGGCTTGACAGACAATGGTCGCCTCAAAACAGCCGATTTCTGCACGGCCGCGACGGCAAGAGGCGACTGGTCAGCAATCGGATCTTGATATGATTGTGGTCCACGATCGTGCGCGAGAGCTCCGTCGAGGGGAGGATTGTTGGGTTTCGGTACGCGCATCGTGCGCAGATGGGTGGGCGTGTGACTGAATCGTCGAATAAAATGGTCACGAAATCAAACAAACTTGGTGGATCGGCGGTCCGGTGCCCGATATTGATGTGATCGGGCGTGTACGACAGAGATGCACCGAACCGATTATAGTGATATTTTGCTCATCATGTGTGACACAGTGTTATCATTAAAATGCCGAGGTATTCTTTTACATTGCTTGACAGCAACGTGCCTGTCCAGAAACTTTCGGACAGGAAAACTAGAAATTTCGGGCTAATGGTACAGTCGTCAGCTCAAATGGTCAACACTCATCGTAGTCAATGAACTCAAGCAGCCCTGGTTACACGTGAAATTATACAAGGGGACTTGACGACAGTGTACTATGAGCAGAAATTCGTGCCAAATATCGATTTAAGCTGTGGATGGAGAGCAGAGTTTTTTTTTCAAAATGGGCCAGCCTGGTGGTTCATTTGTCAAAAATCTCCTGGTTCATTTAGTGGCCCATTCTTGCTGAAGTACTGGCTCCATGAAATTCTAGTGGCTCATCGGTGGCTCATTTGCCAGTTTTGTGGCTCATTCAAAATTTTTAGTGGCCCAATGAGCCACCATTAGTGGCAAAAAAAACCTGATGGTGCGAGCAAAATAATCGACTAGACACACCTGAACAACACCACGTTCCACATAATGGCTATCATGAACGCAATGAAGCTCATCTGAAGCACCATCAGCATGAAACGCCGATTCATGCCTAACCAACGTTTTGAAACCGACATTTTGCCGACAAATGACCTGAAAAGAGGCATTTTCCTTCCAACGACTGCTAAAAATTATGAAATTTTCCAAGATCCTCACTTTAGATGCCGGTATTTCAGCACTACGCTGAAAAACTTAGCAGCAGGCAATAAAATTATCAAAGTTTAGTACAGATTGCATGTCTGAAAACCAGCAATAGGAGTAGAACATTCCGCTCGAAAACGCATCGTTGCCAGCAAACTCTGGAAACCAGGTGCTGTTTGCACCAGCACCTAACTGAGAAAATTATGCAATATATATGAGACGAATGCAACACACATTTGGGTTTTTTGCGCTATATTTTTTTAGTATTTGGCAGTCATCAAACTTACAGTTGAGGGCGCGTTAGACTCGCAAGTACTGGTGAAAAATCGTTCTTTGTGCCGATGAAAACACAAAAACAATAGGAACTTTATGCCGTTTATATTCAAGTAAACAATTCAAGTAAAGGTTCAGAAATACAAAGCACGTTACAAAAAAATGCAAAAGCAAGCATTAGCCACTATTGAGCTCAAGATAACATTTCAACATGGTATTACAAAAGAAAGTTCTACATTTGTACAACCAAGCACTGTTTCAATGCACGTATAATTTTATACATAGGCATGGCATGTCTCACATTTATACTACATATCACATGCCTTCAACTGCGGAAACACGAAGGGAAGCTACTGCACATTTTTTTGGATCGACTGTGGTATGCACAACACTGTAGGTATGTATAGTCCAACCACGAGCTCATGAGACGACTCGTTTTTTAAAGTTTGCTTGGCCAGATTAAAAGATGCGCCGGTTACACGTACTTAAGCGAACAGCAACATCGTTCAACACATAAATGTTTTGGGAGTCAAAAGGGAATTTACGCACCGAGATGGTGAGCGCGTTTTTAAAAAAATGCATGCGTTTCTGTTTCTTTCATTTCCGAAATACGTGGAACCGGAACATTATTGGATCTGTACAAGTCAATTTCAAAATAAGTCGTCTCATGAGTGCGTGGCTGGACTATACATATACATCTGCTGTGTGAATACCGTAAGTAATTTTGCACCGCGCGTTGGGTCTTATTAGTAAGTCGGTAAGGAGTCCTTTGGTTATCCAGTTAACCAACAGCTCTCTTTTCACTCTGTGTGCACACCACCAAGCTCGTGCTGCACCAAAGTAAACGCGCAACTATACATACTGCATGTCAAAACAAGGTCAGACAAGATTGGTGCACGCATGTGCGCGGAAAGAAACAACTTTCTCGCATGCAACAAAAAAAACGCCAAAAAAACTGTCACACGTCTTGGATTCTTGCTGGGGCCTGCACTGCAGTGCTGGATCTTTGTCTCCCAGCGTTCTGAAAATTAATTTGGTTGCCAAGCGCACAGCGGAAACGATTATGGGTGATATTTTCGAAACGGTGTAAAGGTGAGTTGGGTGTAAAGGTCGGTGTAAGCTCAATCGAAAGCTCGGTCGGTGTCAGCTCGGTGTAAACATGAAACATTGCCTGCTGTTAACGTGGAATGTTTCATGTTTACACTGAGCTGACACCGACCGAGCTTTCGACCGAGCTTACACCGACCTTTACACCCAACTGAGCTTTACACCGTTTCGAAAATGCCACCCAATGCGAGGGATTTCGTTCACTTTATTTCGCTGATAGGGCAATATGGGGTGTCGTTATTCCAGAAGTTGTTGGCTTCGAGAGAACCAAGGAACCCAAGTCCTTGTTATGCGTCTGAGTCTTCAATCAGACTCTCGGTTTTCTTTGTCACAATAATGTGGAAGTCTGAGAACATCAACGGATGAGCCTGAGCAACTTTATTCGTATCGGCGCAGTGTATGGTGCCATATGTAAAAATAAAGCTTCGTATATTATGTTCAGCGTTGCTTTTGCGTTGTTCCCGTTGCTTTTAGCATTTTTTTGCAAAAAAACGGATCAAAATATGCAGATTTGCACATCACTCGGTCCAAATACAAGGGCTGTACATAAAAAACCAAAAGTGCTTACGCGTGTTCCATGTACCGCAACGCAAAATCACCGTAACCGGGCTAGCGGCCCCTGTCAACCACCAGCTGGTCCTGCCAACCAGGGTTGTTTCAAAAAAAAAGTGGTCAATTAAAAAAAATTTTTTAAAAAAAAAAAATTTTTTTTGAAACTCAGATTTTGCTTTTTTTTTAATAAAAAAAGTTGCCCAAAATGGGCTAAAATGTCCAAAAATGGCCTTTTTCGAGGCAAAAAATTGGCACTTTTTTCTGTGGACGAGCCAATTTTTCCAAAATCGCGCCTGCGGCGCCCTGTATTGTCCCCAAATCCGTACAGGGATGCGCGGGGCTGGTCTTTTATAGTGATGTGGCACCGATAATGTGCTACTACATGCTACTACACATACATATATGCAGGTCTGGTGCAAAACCGGGCGGCAAAGTCGATCTGACGCGCAAGATTTGGGCTGTAATCGATATTTTGATGGTCGTATATCAGATATACGGCATTAGATGCATTAAAATACGTTGTACGGCATGCTACAATACATCAGAGTAACATCGTTAGTGAACATCAACCTCAGACTGGTCGGAGACCATGGAATCTGCACAATACTACCGGGTGTCACCACACAAGTTCGGTCTGAGGCGAAAATTTTTCAATTTTTGAAAAATATGTTGTATCGATTTCATTTATCCTGAAACGTCGTTTGCAACACTTTTTCTAATAAAAAAATTTTTCGTCAAAAAAAAATCAAAAAAAAATTTTTTTAAAAAAAAAGCTCGTTAATAAAAAAATTTTTTTTTTCAACCCTGCTGCCAACTGTGACGGCCGGGGTGTGATGTCGTGGCAAATCTGGCTTTATGTTGTAGATATAGCGTGCTAATTGACCCAGCCAAGTCATTCTTGAACGCGGATTGAATTTTTTTGCAATAATCAATTTTCCCAAAAGGCATATGAAATCCATCATGCGACACTTCACCCTCTCCTCACTTCCGCCGTTGTTCGTTGTGCTGCTGTGTGACGTGGCTGGGATGCCGATGGCTGATGTACAGGATAAAGGTATACGGTAATGAGATAATGCATATCCATGATTTAGCTGATGACCTTAACTTTTTGACGCTGAGCGTCATACACAGTCATTGCAGTCAACTAGCGAGCCCCAGCCTTATAAAGTGCTCTGTATAAAAAAAGATTTAAAAAAAATTTGAAAATATCACATGAATAGTTCTCTTCCATCTGTGCTAACGCGTCTACATTGGCAACAGTCAAACACTTGCAGGTACCTATGCGCGTTCGCTGGCATTTTAGTCAACTGGTGATGTTACCCGCAGCGATTGCCATTTGCTCACCCTTCTCAGTAGGGGCAGAAGCAGGGGATGGAAGGCTGGGTTGTCCCGCGACCAGTGTTCGAACGGGATCCTGATCCCGGGATCCCGGGCCCTTTTTCTGATCCCGATCCCGTCATTTTGAAAAGTCAATCCCGATCCCGATCCCGATCCCGACCAAAAAAGTACCGGGATCGAGATTAAGTTTTGAGAACAAAAAGTGAAAACTTATGCAATCATAATTCGCTGAGCGGTTGTAAGGGCGCGGCCATGCAAACGCGGGCGCGGGTCGCGGGTCAGAAAAAAATTCTGTATGTCCAACAACCGCCCCGCGTTTGCAAGGCCGCACTTGCGGGTCACAGTTTGCGAGTCACTTGAAACATTTATTTGGGTGCAACACACAAAAATTAACCAATCAGCGTCCAGCCAACGTCGCAGACAGCCGTAGCACAGCGCTGATTGGTTCATTTTTGTGTGTAATGGCTCAATAAATATCTCAAGTGACCCCCAAACCGCGACCAGCAATTGCGGCCATGCAAACGCGGGACGGTCATTGGACATAGAATTATTGCTGACCCGCGGCCCACAACCGTGTTTGCGTGGCCGCGACCCTAATAGGTGCTCGACGGCTGATTCCGAGCGTGATGTAACCGCAAGCACCACCAATCGCGAACAAATTGGGTTCAAGAACTGAACGGTTACACAAAGTTGCATCGAACGAAGGGACTCAGTTTCGAGGAAATGATGTCATGGTGTTCAACAAATGAGACAAAGTTTCCGCGACTGGCACGTCTAGCTTCCAAATATCTAAGCGCTCCGCTTATGAGCGTGCCTTCTGAACAGCTCTTTTCCAGTGCAGCTGATTTGTTTGATGGCAAAAGATACTGCTTGAAACCAGAAAATGGTGAAATGCCTGTCTTTTTGTCAAAGGCTTTGCCATTGATCGACTACAATTATGATCTTTGAACTTATCCGTCATCAGCTATTCTCGATTTTCAATCGGCTTTAATCACTGTTCCGGGTGTTTATCAATGTGTGATAAACATGTTTCATGGTTGTCTGTGACATTAACGTGCATCTTATGCATAAAATGGTACAAAAACAATTGCCTTTGGACTATCTGGTCAATCCCGATCCCGATCCCGGGATCCCGGGTTTTCAAAACCGGGATCCCGATCCCGATCCCGACACTTTCTTGATCACAATCCCGATCCCGATCCCGGGATTAAAAATGAATCCCGTTCGAACGCTGCCCGCGACACCACTTTGATGTTGCTCCGTCAGCTACGGATTGATTCCAGATAGGGTTGTTTCAAAAGTGGTTAATTAAAAAAATTAAAAAAATTTTTTTGAAACTCAGATTATGCTTTTTTAATAAAAAAAGTTGCCCAAAAAGGGCTGAAATGTCCAAAAATGGCCTTTTTCGAGGCCAAAAATTGGCACTTTTTTTCCTGTGGACGGGACAATTTTTCCAAAATCGCGCCTGCGGCGCCCTGTATTGTCCCCAAAACCGTACAGGGATGCGCGGGGCTGGTCTTTTATAGTGATGTGCACCGATAATGTACTACTGCATGCTACTACACATGTACAGTGTATATATGCAAGTCTGGTGCAAAACCTGGCACGAAAAGTCGATATGACACGCAAGGTTTGGGCTGTAATCGATATTTTGATGGTCGTATACCAGATATACGGCATTGGATGCATTAAAATACGTTGTACTGCATGCTACAATTCATTAGAGTAACATCGTTAATAGTGAACATCAACCTCAGACTGGTCGGAGACCCTGGAATCTGCACAACCGGGTGTCACCGCACAAGTTCGGTCTCAGGCGAAAATTTTTCAATTTTTGAAAAATATGTTGTATCGATTTCATTTATCCTGAAACGTCGTTTGCAACACTTTTTCTAATAAAAAAATTTTTCGTCAAAAAAAAAATTAAAAAAAATATTTTTTTTAAAAAAAGCTCGTTAATAAAGAATTTTTTTCAACCCTGATTCCAGAACCAGGCCAAAATTAGCCTGCCAGATCGGACGTGGGCACTATTGGGGGCCCTATTCGGAAAACCCAGGTATTAATATATATCTGGTGTAATAATAATTACAAACAATTCAGACCCTAATCGCCCGGTGATTCTTGTGATGCAAGAACGAGCGCGCCCAAACGAAGATCGATTGAAACATCTGATCGAAATCGACGGCACCATGGGCACAGCGTCCGTCAGCGACGCGATTGCGATCGACATACCTGACAACATAGAGGGCGCGTCGTTTCTCTGGACCGGAACCAAGCTGTACTCGTTCGCATGTTGGTTTCTATTCCGCGACTTTTCAGGCGCGGAAGTTCAGGCCCGACCTTTTCAGGCTTAGTTTTTCAGGCCCGGCCGATTCAGGCGCAGCATATTTGACCCATTTATAGTGTTAGGCTTAGGCTCCCAGCCGGGCCTGAACCTATGCCCCGGGACTGAATCGTCGCACAATAGTTGGTTTCGGGTGTCAATACTTGTTCATGCTCGCTTTTGGGCATTGGCTGAAATTATTTGTCGGCTCTTGAACGTACCAGAGCTGTGCGGGAGCAATGTCTCTAGGGTTTTATTTTGGAATTTACTTCCACATTTACATACATATCTTCTGGAGTATCTCGCTTATTGAAAAAATACAATGTTTTATGGTAAAGAATCGCAATAATCACTCAAATGAGAGCTGCACAATTGGGCCGGCTGAGGGCGCGCCCATGTACATAGGTATGCCAGGCCCGGGCGTGTATAATTCACGTTCTGTCGTTTTATTGCAGACAAACGGGTGATGGTTCTGGGAACAAACGGAAAATGGCAGCCAAATGCGGACCTCGCCAGAAACCGGAAATGGCGTTAGTTAAGCCCGCATTTTATTGAAATTAAACTAAACTTACCTTATACGGGACAAACACATTGGACTCTGAATGTGAGCTTGCGTACGCACGCCAGTATTATCACCAATGTAAGCCACAATTGGAGTAACACGAATCGCGGTTTTGAGATCGGTCTATAGAAACTCACACAATTTTTTGAGCAACGCTTGTTATGATGTTGAACACCAAACCGTGAAGACACGTGTGACTGCAGATGCATGGTTATGACAGGGGAAGTTGATGTTTCTAAGGGTGGAATTTTCGAAACGGTGTAAAGGTCAGTTGGGCGTAAAGGTCGGCGTAGAGTTCGGTCGAAAGCTCGGTCGGCGTAGCTCGGTGTAAACGTGAAACATTGCCTGTTATTAACGTGGAATGTTTCAAGTTTACACCGAGGTCGATCACACTGAGCTGTCGACCGAGCTTTCCACCGACCTTTACACCCAACCGACCTTTACACCGTTTCGAAAAAATATCACCCTAAATCTGTATCCAATAGCCCAAATTCTCGAGAGCAGAACCGCCAGCGGGGCAAGCACGATGATGACAACTTCCAGTCCGGCTGACTGACCTCAGTTTGTTGCGTGCTAATTATACACGCCAACAGCCAGCGTTGTTCAACGCACGACACGTTTTGGGCATAAAAGGGAATTTACGCACCGAGATGGGGAGCGTGCGATCTATCAAACTGTTGCGCCCTCTTGCGCGCAACCGGCCCAGTGGTTAATAAAAAATTTTTTTTATTCAAACCCCATTTTTTTAATTTAAATTTTTTTTTATTCCAGCCAAAAACTGCCCGAAACGAAAAAAAATGAGCGCTAAAGCAAAAAAATAGTGGCATTTTTCTTCAATAACGTGTGGTAAGTGCATATAAAGCACTCACGACACGAAAACAATACTAAACAATGGTCAATGAGTACCAACAGTAGTCAGGTACACACCCGTACACTTCCCCCACGTGGTGTGGGTGCCTTCGTGTGGCTTTGTGACACTCAAGACGGCAAATTTGGGTGAAACTATTGCCTCTTGGTACACGACCAATGCAAATATGTGACAAACAGTGTAAATATAGAGTGAATATCACACCGAATCACTGTTTTCGGGTCTGTTGCATGGATAAATGCATGACCACCCAGTCACATGTAGTACATGTGTAATCATATGAGAGGCCATGTGAGTGTGTGCACTATGTCTAGATGCCACAAAACAACGATTATGGCACCCAATACACCCATGGTAGGGTTAGGTGATGTCAACAGTAGCAATTTTTATGCAAAAAATAGCACTTTTAGAGCAAAAAAAAATCGAGAAATTTTCGAATTTTGAAATAATAAAAAAAAATTTTTTTTTAACTTTTGGAACGCATTTTTAAAAAAAAAAATTTTTTTTAATAAAAAATTTTTTTTTAAAAAACCACTGAACCGGCCCCCGCTTGCGGTGGCGGCTCTTTCTTGACTTTGAGCCATTATGGCTTCCAGCTGCTGTCACTCACCAGAAAGAACAGAAACTTTTGGTCGTTTGCGGTTCGTGGATGAAGGGCGACACGATGGACGTGCACAGTTGCGAGTACCGCGACCCGAGCAACGAACGGGCCGACTGGTGGACCGTGTTTTATCCGCCGAAGCACCGGTTGCATTTGGAAGACAACTACTTTCATGGCGTGTCGATTGCGTCCTACAAGGTTGGTTGCATAGCCGCCGTGTACCTACCTTTTTTTGCTAAACGGTTGGCCGAATCAGGTCAAGCAAATTTCAACCTTGTCGCTTTCTGATTAATTTAAACGTAATGTCATAATGCACTTCACTGTGATCGGTATCAAAATCTCCCCAGTCGAATTGTGTCTTTTCTGGTCGAGCAAGTATTTTGTTATGCAGACCAAATTGTTCATCATTGGCAATCATGGCATCAGCCCCAATCGTCCCGCTAACTCTAAGCAAGCCCTCAGCTACGACTTTGTCACGCACAAATGGACAAAGCTGCCCGACATGACAGCAGAACGTGAATACCCCGGAATCATCGTTGAACAGGACAAACGCCTGATGGTATGTCTCAGTGGAATCGATCATTAATTCCCGAGCTACATATGTGCTACGTTTTTTGAGAGAACAGAGAGAACAAAAATTCCGGTCCGCTGCTGATTGTCCGCTGAACATGCGGGTGACCCACTTCGCCTGTGCATGTGAGTGGAAATTCTTCTCTGTTCTCTCAGAGAACGCGATAAAGTACAGTACAATAGTTAGGACTTTAAAAACCACTATCATCCACTGCCTCTCAAGGTCTGTGGAAACACAAACCGGGCCGAAGATGAGGACTCTTGCGAAGAGTTCGACTTTGCGACCAGCCAATGGAGCATACCTGAGGGGCCGAAACTGCGTCTGCAGTGGCCGAAGCTGCTCACAATTGACGGACGATGGGTGGTCGTCGGCGGTCAACACAAACATCCAAATAACCTCAACCAGAACGTCTTGATGCATAAAGGCGGGCGGCAATTCGAGATTGTTGGCGAGTTGCCAAACCGCGTCCACTTCGGTATGTTGGCCGCCGTTGTGCTGCCGCACTGCGTCCTCGTGAACGTGACGTGCGGCGCAGGGAAATTTTAGGACTCCCTCATTTGCTCCGTAGCCTGACTATCGATTATGGTTTTCCTTGAATCTCATGTATGATTTCCCGGATAGATATACATAGTTTCGCTCGCGTGCAATGAGCGGCACTGAATTTTAAATTTTTTTTGAAATTTTGATCAGCTTTCTTTCGTGCATAAAGTGCTTAGGTTTCTGCTCCATGTATGCTCCAGACATGCGAGTGCTATAAATTTGAAAATTTATGTAAAAACGTAAAATACAGAAAATAGGACAACAAATTCGTAACTAGCCTCATGAGCAAAATTAAGAAGACGATTTAATCGGTTGAACCTTCAAAGCTAATTGTCGTTGCAACGGTGCGAAATTCTGTGCCATCAAATTGTGAGACAGACAAGATTAAAAAAACCTGGTTCACGGTGATACTCTGCACTGATTTCACCGATTCAGGCGCGTGATGCGAAATCACTGGTTACTAGTTCTGATTTATTTACTGTAATTTGAAACCATCTGACAGAAGAATAAAACAATTCACTCCAAATTCGAGTGTCCTGTGTTTTTCTGTGGCGTTATGAACTATACATGTAAAGGCTTACCCATAACTATACCTTCGTTCTCTCAGAGAACAAAGAACAGAGTCTCGCGCGCTGATTGGCTGTTGAACATACGTGGACCAATCAACGCGCGAGAATTTGTTCTTTATTCTTTGAGAGAACGAAGTATAGTTAGGCCTTAAGAAAAGACGATTGCGCGTCGTCGGGCAGTTGTTTGCGATGCGTGAGGCATGGACACTAATGAATTCTTAAAAAAGGATCGCCGTAAACAAGAAACAGTTCGTGCTGTTCACTTGGACTGTTTCAAGTTCACATCGACGCTAGCTCGCACCGAGCACCCAACTCTCTTTATTTACGCCGTTTCGAAAATATTACCCACAGTTATGTCACAGAGATGACGAGCCAAGAAGATGTCATATTTTATTATCACACTGTTTATCTCGTTTCGGTGACATTGATGTGCGTGAGGAATATTAATGCGCGGCAATTTGGTGTTGGACACACGTTAGTTCTTAGGTCCAGAGTTGCATATGTGCATATTGACTCCAAAACACATGAACTCGGGGCCTAAATAACTTCGCGTAGCATATCACTGTTGGCATCAAAGTCCCTTCCTAATGGTCTTCATTCCACTGCTGTCCACCGACAGTGTCAGACGGCCGGCGTCCGCCTCTTCAACCCAGCTGTAAATATGGCTAAAGCTGAATCAGAGGTGATCAGAAGCACCGTTTACGGCACACTTTTATGTCACCATACGTTACCTCACTTGTGCAATTACGTGCAACAATGTGATTCGCTGCTGGTACTTCAAAAGAACACTACACTACAGTTCAAAGGCGGCGGCGCCTGAGGAAAAGAAGTTCGGATGGACGATGTGTATTTTCGATGCACCTGTTGCAGCTGAATTTCGGGCTCATCCGAAAAGCGACCTTGGTAGACTCACAACGATAAGGTTTGACTTTTAAGATTTTTTTGGCCAAACCCAGTCGCTGATCAGGCCAACGGTGGCCAGACTATCAGGATTCCAGAGACAATTTGTGAACTTCCAGCGAGTTTTCAGAATGGAAAATGTCACATATTTCGCGAGAATACCTGCGGTTAATGTGTCTGCTTAATTATTATTGTTAGCTGAAGAAAGCCCGTACGTGTTAATGTTATCCCAGCTTACGAGTGTCTTCACAAAGCCGTTTTTCTTCACTGTGACGCTCAGTTTGTCAATTTTGAAAGCTGGGCCTGAAAAACAGCACCGTTTATCAGCCATGGACTAAAGGCAAACATGTTGAATCAACTGCAAAATCAATGTGCATGACTACCATGGTGTTTGCTCCTAGTCAACGACTGAAAAAAACGGATTGTTGAAAACAAAAATATGGTTTATTCTGGAGCTGTGTTTTTTATACTTGGAAACTGCAAAGATTTTATTTGTACCTGTGCCAGGATTTGAATAAAGAAGGGCCTCTCGGTGTTCATCAATTTTAAGTTTTTGGTCTGAGCTGTTTATCATTACAGATGCATTCGAAAGGTGAGCGGGATGGAAAGCGCTGCGCTTGAGGCTTCCAGCAGACGTCATATTGACATGAATACCCAAAAATTGAAAAAAGGAAGTGGATCCTGCTTCTATATGTACATATATGTCGTGACTGTGATAGGGTCTCTCTCGCGGTCACATTTGCGAAATCTGTTATCGCATATCCCGATTCATGTGGTTTCGACGGCTGTTTTTTGATTGCACTAACCGCGCCACATCGAATAACCGGCGCAGTTCCACCAGTCCCAACTCCTCGACCACCACGTCGTAGATGTCGACGATTTCCCTGGCACAATCAACATCTTTCACGTACCGAGCGTGCTCCGCCACGGTCGAAACCGTCATGGATGCTGCCATTCTGTGCGCCAAACACTGCAGCACCCATGGGCAAAATTTTGGCAGAATAAAAGACATTTAGGGCAGTGAAAACCAACTGCCTTTCGCTGTGGATGATCTGGTGTGGTACACGAATGGTGGTTAGCCATCGAGAATACAGGGTTTAGATTTTTTAATAGCTACTG
>JASAMV010001369.1:0-10813 GCA_030248065.1 Rhynchonema sp. JSB1_4
TTTTCAAAGTATGGCGGTAAAAATGAGATAACAGCTGTCGATTATGTTGTTTGCGACCAAATGCAAGGTATACATGCAGTGCACCCAGCCAGTGGTTAATAAAAAAATTTTTTTATTCAAACCCCATTTTTTTTAACAAAAAATTTTTTTTTAATTTAAAAAAAATTTTTTTTATTCCAGCCAAAAACTGCCAGAAACGAAAAAAATGAGCGCTAAAGCAAAAAATAGTGGCATTTTTCTTCCATAACGTGTGGTAAGTGCATATAAAGCACTCACGACACGAAAACAATACTAAACAATGGTCAATGAGTACCAACAGTAGTCAGGTACACACCCGTACACTTCCCCCACGTGGTGTGGGTGCCTTGGTGTGGCTTTGTGACACTCAAGACGGTAAATTTGGGTGAAACTATTGCCTCTTGGTATACGACCAATGCAAATATGTGACAAACAGTGTAAATATAGAGTGAATATCACACCGAATCACTGCTTTCGGGTCTGTTGCATAGATAAATGCATGCCCACCCAGTCACATGTACATGTGTAATCATATGAGAGGCCATGTGAGTGTGTGCACTATGTCTAGATGCCACAAAACAACGATTATGGCACCCAATACACCCATGGTAGGGTCGGATGATGTTAACAGTAGCAATTTTTATGCAAAAAATAGCACTTTTAGAGCAAAAAAATAGAGAAATTTTCGAATTTTGAAATAATAAAAAAAAATTTTTTTTTAACTTTTGGAACGATTTTTTTTTTAAAAAAAAAATTTTTTTTAATAAAAAAAAATTTTTTTTTAAAAACCACTGCACCCAGCACCAGCCAGTTTCGGAAATTGGCTGGAATTCACAAAACAAAATCAAGCTCACCGTCAAGCTCAACGTCAAAGTTCAACGTCACGCTGGCTCGTGCGCGATTTTCTAAACGAAGGGTCAACTTTGACGCACTATTGTGCATGATTGGATGCGTTTCTCGGGATATTGTTATTTTAAGGACGTAGCACAAGCGTTTCAGAAGATCATTTCTGAGTTATAATAATTTTGACTAATGGTATTGAAATAATGTGGCGATCATTGACTGCAGTCAACATTTTTTGAACCCCCGTTGGTGATCGTCTGTTCATTTCTTTGCCTCTTTTCAGAAATTCATGAAACTCAGAAATACTCTCACAAAACGCTTATGTTACATCCCTATAATAATGTTTTGGCTAGATAAGCATCCAATCTTGCACAACAATGCGTCAAAGTTGACCCTTCGTTTAGAAAATTGCGTCTGCTGTACGAGCCAGCGTGACGCCGAAACATGACTTTGAACTTTGACATTGAGCTTGACGGTGAGCTTGACTTTTTTTCTGAATTCCACCCAATGATGATATCCCCAAGTTTCCAAGGTTTTAGTCAGATGTGAGGGTTACACACCGCATGTACTCAACATCCGATCGGGTACCTTCGATACCCCCAATGATAACAACGGTGATCTCATAACTCCTTCTTGTGGCATCGGATTGGAATGAAACAACCACCAATGGAATCAGCGCTACATTTTGGACCTGATTCAGTGTTCATACATCAGATTTGCTCAAGATCCGATCTAGGGTCCGATGCGCCCGATAGTGAACACCGTGACCTCGTCCTCATAACTCTTTCATGCGATGTCGGATTAGATGTCGAAACTAGCATATTTGGAATCAGCGTCAAATTCTAAGTGTGATAGGTGGTTTATATGTGCAAATCGGGCCACTTTATGTTTTAGCCCGATGCCGCCGATGGTGATTCGGGATGGCTGATTCGGTGCTAGAACCTAGCCCAAAGTCCATTACCAACCTTTTCTACCGAGTTTCACATGCAGATGCAGCTTTTCACATATTGGGTGATATTTTCGAAACGGTGTAAAGGTCAGTTGGGTGTAAAGGTCGGTGGAAAGCTCGGTGTGAGAAAGTTCAGTGTAAGTCGGCGTAAGCTTCAAACATTGCACGCTGAGCAAGCAGCAGACGCACGTTTCTAAACGAAAGGTCAACTTTGACAGTCTGCTGTGCAAGTGTAAATCGTTTGTTTGCAATATTCTTTATTTAGGCTGGTTGCACAAGCGCTTTTAAACGATATGAATTTCATAACCTTTCATGGAGCCGTTTTGATTGCGTGCTGCGATCAGTTAGTGACGTCAAAATTTTTGGCACCGCCGTCAATGAATGTTCAATTTCTCAACAGCCTTGCGGCGAAATGTTATGTAACTTACAAATATTCCTTTAAAACGTTTGTGCAACCAGCTTAAGTGAACCAGATTGCAAACAAACGCTTTATCTTGGTGGCGTTCTGATCGCACGCATCCCAGCTGCAAGTTGAAATCTTAAAAAGGGTACTTTTAGCAATGAGCCTCCTTTCAATATTTGAATCGATTTTCAGCACAATTCCTGAAGCGACATCTGGATCTGAGAGCTCGGGATTCGACTCGTGCCTGCAACAACGTTTTCGCCAAAATTCTGCAACCCAGACAAACACAACACGTTTGTGTCCTAGTAGGTACTGGTCTGGTCGCACAATGGCTATGTAAGAATTCGTCAAATGAATCCTGATTTTCACGTTCAGTCACTCTTAACCACTGTGCTATTTGTGATTCTCACTAAACATTTGCAGCTGAAAATAACATAGCAAAACACCCACATTGCTGCGGTCTGAAACAGTTTGGTGACTGCATGGTTTGTGTGTGATCGCGCAATGCAACGTCATTACCCCGACACTATCCTGCTTCACGATTCAGGAAAAAAATTTGACCAATTCTTATAAAGTCATTGTGCGACAATACGGTAAGTGTGTGTTTATCGTCATAAGTGAATGGTTTGACGTTGCAACAGCATATCCAAGAGCATTACTGACATGTGTGTCCGTCACAGTTTTTATAGTGATAAGACAAAAAACCAGATGAACTGGGATCGACATGAACAGATAGGGCAGCTACTAAACGGCCAATAACCGGAGGTTATTTCCTGACCTGGAAAACATGGAAACCACCAGCCAGTTCCGAATTCTCGTTTCCGAAAAACACATGTGAGTCACGCTTGGTGTCCTTGCACTGTGGTTTTGGTTTTGGTCCAATAAAAATTCTTTCAGGAAGGGTAAAAGGCAGATTAGTTCTTATCGGGTTTGAGTCGGAATTGGTATATAAGTGACTGTGATGTCAAACTTGATTATTTGCCCGTCCCGCCAGGTTCCTCAAGAACAAGTCCCATTCAACAATATGCGCTCTGCCTCTGCCGCCCCCCCACCAAAAATCTTTTTCAACCTTTTATTATTTTTTAGTTTTTTTGCTCGCACCCGATTCTCTCAGAACGAGGAAGGGAAACGCCCCCCCCCACCCAAACAAGACTGTTGGGTACTTGGATACTGCTCTATAATACTTGGGAAGCCACGTTTTCGGTTGTGTGGCGTTAGTCGCGTTCGGGCGTGGGCTTAAATCCACATAGCAGCCCGAATAGAGCCAGAAAGTCTGGTTGTCCCAAGTAGGGTTGGGCGAAAAAAATTAAAAAACACGGTTTTCAAAAATTATTTTTCAAAGAAATATTTTCGTTCTTTTTCTGGGAAAAATATTTGCCGAAATGTTTAAAAATGGCCCTTTTCAAGCACAAAATCTGTATTTTTGCCTATTTTTCTCTGAGGGCATGCACACTGCATTATTACGTAAATAAGGCTCATTTTGTCATCCCTAATGCAGCAATACTACAAACGAGATCAACTGTTGGTGGCCCACGTCGGCTTCGGGCCCATTGATTACTGTTGAGGCGCAGCTATGTATGTTATATGTATAATACAGTATAACATAGTGAACATACGTAGGGTGATTTTTGTGAGTGAAAATTTTTTCGAAAAGGTGTAAAAGTCAGTTGGATCGGATGTAAAGGTCGGTGGAAAGCTCGGTCGACAGCTCAGTGTGATAGACCTCGGTGTAAACTTGAAACATTCCACGTTAATAACAGGCAATGTTTCACGTTTACACCGAGCTACGCCGACCGAGCTTTCGACCGAACTTTATACCGACCTTTACGCCCAACCGACCTTTACACCGTTTCGAAAATTCCACCCCCAGTCGCGTTCAGCAAGGGTAAATTGGTCCTACATTTTATAAGCAGTTTCTTGGCTTTATCTTCATCAACTTTTTGCAAAAAAATTGCATCATTTTTTGTCGTACCAGAAAATTTAAAAAAACATTTTTATTTAACACATATTGTTTTAAAATAATTTATTTGAAGCAATATTTTCCAACGTTGAGCCCAAGCGCAGCAACACATGGGAAAAGCTAGTCCAGTTGCCTTGACAGAGAGAAAACGCGAATTTTCGATTTCGCGATAGAAGGCACGGGTTGGCTCAAGGTTTGGCCTAAGCCTAAGCCTAAGCCAAAGCCTAAGCCCAAGCCTAAGCCTGAGAAAAAGGGATGTCAATTTTGAAACTGGACTAGCTTTTTCCCAAAATGCGTCTCTGTGGGCGTTGTCAGTTTGTGTGCTGAAACAGTAAATAATGGCGGTATCTTAAGCCCAAACAGAAATGCCACACAAGAATATAACTTCAGTATTCAGTATACCAATTAAATTAACTATTCGCGACGCAAGATGCATTTGAATGTGATCCCACTGACGTGCTTGTGCGTGTGGCTAACCGCCGTTGCCGGTTGGTTTTCATCTGACTACATTTCTCGTTCTCTCGTTGTAAAGGCATCGGATCACCAGAGAATTCCGAACGACAAAGGATATGAGACGTATGCTAACTTTGTGGTCAGCTTGTGGCCTACCATGTTATACTGTACGTACCGTACTTACCTTGGCACTGGTGGTAATATTAGTGCAGATGTACTTTATGGGCACGTGCAAACGCATATGACGCATGGAGAGTTTTAGCGGTTTCGACCGGAAGTCTAAGACCGCGGCTGCCTGGGTCTCATCAGTTAGATCTAGATGGACAGCCAGGGACTAGCCCCAGAACTGACGTGTACACTGGCGCGTGAGGTCTCAGTCAAACTGTTTAGTTTGGTTCTGAAGCTTGGTTTTGGGCCTTTGTCCCTGGCTGTCCATCTGATGAGACCCAGGCAGCCGCGATCGCCCTCAAGACGTCATATGCGTTTGCACGTGCCCACAAAGCACACCCGCATATTGCTATTATAGTCCAGCCACGAACTCATGAGACGACTTTTTTTGAAATTGGCTTGTGCGGATCCAACAATGTTCCGGTTCCACGTATTTCGGAAATGAAAGAAAGAGAAACGCACGTATTTTTTAAAAACACGCTCTCCACTCGGTGCGTAAATTCCCTTTTGACTCCCAAAACATTTGTGTGCTGAACAACGCTGCTGTTCGCGTAAGCACGCAACAAATTGAGGTCAGCCAGCTGGAACTTGTCATCATCTCCCTCAGCCAATCTCTTTCTTTGTTTGCGAAAGCACGTGTATCTCTGGAGCATTTTTGAATGCGGCCAAGCAAGCTTTAAAAAAAGTCGTCTCATGAGCTGGTGGCTGGACTATACATACTTTGTTTCGTTTTATTACACATGCGAACAGCTGTTTCACAATCAGCCGATCATCGAACCGTGTGTTGCTCCATTTTCGTGACCACTTTCCTTTAATAAAAGCCAGTTTCTCTGAAAGGTGAAGACAGGAAATACCTGTAGAGCTGCTGCAGACATTTCAGGTACGGCTCGCAGATAGAGGTCTAGCTAGAACAATCTTTCCTTAAGAAGTCAGATGGGCTCTTGTTTCGCTGTTTTCCGAAAAAGACTCCTGCTCCCCAGTTTGGGCGGAATTTTTTGGTTTCAAAAGCATGCATGCAGAACTTAAGTTGGAGCGCGAGACCTCTCGTTCGGGAGTTCTCCGTTGATAACTATTTCAGTGGTTTACAATGCTGGCATGGGGTGCATTTGGCACGGTCGTGTACAAATGTTACGTATTCAGGTTACCACTGGACGAATCCTACGAGTGCATGCATAAAGGGCCATTCCCTGTTCAACGACGGCTATATGACAGTTGACCTGGCCTCGTGCAAAATACTCTGTGAGGAGAATGTGAAGCGTGGGTGCAAAGGAGTTGACTGGGCCACGTATTGCCTTGCGGTGTGTTTTGAGCTCATTTGCACGTTCAGACAGCACACACAGAATCTTGTTCACTCACAATGATAACTGCGATATTTCCATTCACAGAGTGCTCACCCTTGAAAAAAAAATCGGTATATGAAAAGCCGGTTGTTAAATAACGTGGGCTCTCTTCGACGGAATTTGTCATAACCAGTTTGACAGGGTTGGGCAAAAAAAGGTTTTTGAAAATTTTTTTTAAATTTTTCGGGGAACAAAATGTTCTAAAACGTCCAAAAATGGCCTTTTTGGGGGTTATATTTTGTCTTTTTTTCTCAAGGGTCGAAAAATTTTCTTCACAAAATCACTTTTGGGGCATGTATTTGGTATCTAAGATGCCCCAAATGATGTTATTATACCTTCCCGTGATACATGAGACACAGTATGCATATACTTACATGGTTATACTTTGATGTCATACCCCATCGGGTCGGTCATATACGACTGATTCAGCGACCCGACAAGTATTTCTGCAGTTTATATTCTCCATTCTATATGGTTTCTCTGTGAATCTTGCTTATTCGACCACAAACTGTTGTGTCTGATACCACAGAGCAGCAATCATAGGTCCATAACAAGCACAGACTGTTGGATCGCATCGAAATGACGTAAACACCCTTCATAAGTGATGCAAACCAAGTCACAAAAGTGACTTGTCAATTAAAGTTGCATTTTTTCGCGATTTTGTGCGTTTTTCAGGCAAATTTGTGAAAATTTCCCCGAATCTGATACTTTTTAAAAAAATTTTTTTTTAAATCTTTTTTTAAAAAACTTGTTTAAAAAAAGTTTTTTTTCCAACCCTGCGGTTTGATTGCGTTGTGGAAAAATTGACTCGCGTCTTTTTTCGCTTTGCAGATAGAAAACTCTGGTGGTTCTTTTAAGGTGGATACATGGTTTTACTTGTCCATTTTAGGTTTGCAGACATATGAGAGGAAACTTTTCTATGAAAAAGGTGCATTGTGACAGCGTCTGAGCACTATAAATGCGGACCAGCGTGGAACCCGTTCATGTGGTCAAGCGACACAAACTTTTGCGCGTGTTTAACTTAAATCAGTGCTCCAACGCCGCCGTAAAAATATGGTTCAAACGAAAGCTTGACTGCTTTGTCTACAAGCCCAAAACGGACAAGTAACTCCAGCTTTTACAGTCGCCAGCCAATCGAGAGTGCTGCTGGTTGAAAAAGGACACCGCAAAGCAAGCGGGCAGTGATTACCACCAACCATGTCCCAACTACCCAGACAATCCGAATACGCTGCACATGGAGCTGATACATTCGAATGGAAGCACCAAGTCTGTTCCCGAAAACTTGCCGGAAGGTCACGTTGCTGCTCAAAACAAGATGCCTGTCCAGGGAACTTAAATCACGTCCATCACAGCGTTACGTTATACAATTAAACATAATTACAATTTAAAACTGCTGTGTGCACAGTAACCTGCTGGTGTTTCTAATGCCCTGTTCTCGAACCTGCACTCTGTTCAGCAAATCACGACTGCGTGTATACATACAATATGGACGTACATAAATACGTTACCAATAATTTTGAATTCTGATAAACATACTCAACGTCTGTTTGGACTTTATCCATAAACGTTACAAATCACACCGGAGAATAAAATTTGTCATCCCTGGCCCACTTTAGGAATCCATTTCTGAGCATTACAGAGAACCTGAAAAGAGCACGAAAGTTAACTTGCCAAAAAATAAATCATTCTCAGCCGCATCAATCAGGTTCTTCGAGGCGGCTCCTCGACATTCGTACGTAGCTGTTATCTTTGTTCTGCTGACATCACAAGGTAAAAATTAGTCCGATCCAAAGCTGTTCAAATGCGTGTGTTGGTCATATTTAGGAACCCCAATTCCATCCAAACAACCAAAACGGTGAATAATCACAACGAACTTGTGCAGAAGCAGTCGAGGTTGTTGCTGGGGGAGCCACCAAAGAGGCACACACTTTTGGGGGATGGGACTAAAGATCCCTCAATATTCGAAGGTCCGTCGATGAAAAAACGCGCCGGTGTGGCCACACAGACCAAGGAGACGATGCATTATTCTCAAGTTCCACTCCAAAAAATTAGCAATTTGATGCCGAACACTCTGGTCGATATCAAACTTGTTGATCGGATGTGATTGGCCTTGGTAGCGCGTGATTCTTGAGAGATGTGCGGGAGTCGCTAATTTCGTTCAGCTGATTAGTTATTCATTTTATGTCGGGGAACATCTTTTACGCTGGACGAGATTAGTGGCATCACTAAATTTCTTAATATCCTAAACTCAAAAAAGTCACGTGACAAGGCAGATCACATGCGATCCGATCCTGTCACCAGTTTGATGTCGCGCTCTCTCTGTTATGCGCAGAGCAAGCAAAACGGTGAAGCATCTCGCAACGCAAGTGGAATACCTCGTAACAAGCACCTGCCCTCGATTGTTATGTGAAGCTTCAAAAATTTATTCTGTCCACAATTTACACTCTGATTACCGCGCATTCCCGCGTGGTGCTATCACTGTCCAGCCACGAACTCATGAGACGACGTATGCATGTTGGGAAAAGCTAGTCCCGTTGCCTTGACAGAGAGAAAACGCGAATGTTCCGGTTCCACGTATTTCGCGAAATGAAGGCAAGAGCAATGCTTGGCCTACCTAAGCCTAAGCCTAATAGTAAGCCTAAGCCTAAGCCTAAGCCCAAGCCTAAGCCTGAGAAAAAGGGAAGTCAATTTTGAAACGGGACTAGCTTTTCCCAAAATGCACGACGTATCTTGAAGTTGACTTGGAGGGATCCAACAATGTTCCGGTTCCACGTATATTTCGGAAATGAAAGAAAGAGAAATGCATGTACCGTAAAAACCTAAATACAGCCCCCCCCCCCGGAATAGAGCCCCCCCAAAATAGCCCCCCCAAAAAGGGGTCAGTGAATTAATAGAGCCCCCCCCAAGGAATAGAGCCCCCCTAAGTAACATCCCCTATACTGTAGTTCCCCGCTGGGGGGTCGTAAAGTCAAGTTCTTGCATACATACGACACATTATGTACAACGTTTGTGGTTGAGTATATGGTGACGCAAAGCCTTTTATGGAAGATCTGCACCAGAAACACTCATGACCAGTAACACCCGACAGAACTCCATTTGAGGGGCATTTTTGGGAACATTTTTTGCGATTTTGGCAGCGAAAAATACAGCCCCCCAAAAAATAGAGCCCCCCAAAAATACAGCCCCCCTAAAAGGGGCCAGTGAAAAATACAGCCCCCTTGTATTTTAGGTTTTACGGTACCGCCTGTTCCCCCTCCGTACCAGGAACTACACTGGGGCCGGGCCGGGCCGACCTCAAGCCAAAACGGGCCGGGCCGGGCCGGACTTTTCGCCGACCGGGCCGGGCCGACTTTACCCGGCCCGTTTCCGATCTCTGGATTTTACGGTAGGTTTTTACGGAACCGTAAAAACCTAAATAGAAGGGGGGCTCTATTAACTCACTGACCCCATTTTGGGGGGCTCTATTACGGGGGGGCTCTATTCCGGGGGGCCTCTATTAATTCACTGACCCGAACCTGAAAAATTGTTCCCAGAAATACCCCCAAAAACCCCTAAAAAGGGGTTTGAAAGGATGTTTTTTCGCTTGTAATCGCATTTATTCGTGTCTATTCGTCAATAGGAGGCGTATTATGTGCTCTGAACGAACAACAAACGTGCATAAATGTACCTGTACACCACTATCAAGCAGAGGTCGCAATCGGGCCGGGTTTGGCCGGCCCGGCCCGAGCCCCCATATCTCCGGCCCGGCCCGGCCCGACCCGTACCCCCAAATCTCCGGCCCGGCCCGGCCCGAACCCCCAAATCTCCGGCCCGGCCCGGCCCGGCCCGAATTTTTGGCTCAGATTTTAACCCAATTTTTGTCATAATTTTTGCGATTTTTTGAACCTATTTTTTTGGTTGAAAACAACGGTGTTGCAGGGGGGTGGGGGCTGGGGGTCCCCCCTAGGTACAGTAGGTAGGTAGGTAGGTTGACGCTCCATCTTGGTACATAACAGTAGGTACCCTAGGTCGCCGCCCGGCGGCTGGTACAGTAAGTTCAAGTTGCGATCTTTGGCTCAAAATGGCATAAAATCGGCATTTTTCACTCCAAATAGGCGAAAAATCGCGCGCTACGCCCGAACTGAGCGTTCTAGAGCGCATTTTCATCAATATTTAGACCTAAAAATTTTTATCCGCCCGCACCCCCTAGCTCGGCCCGTACAGTAGGAGGTAGGTTGCCTTTGCCACCCTCACATTTTTGGTGGTACAGTCAGGTTGCCGCCCCGCCTGGGTAGCTACACCACTGGACAATACTGATCCACTTACTTGCCAGAATCCGTCAGAAATTTTCTAGTATTTTTACAAAAAAATCCCTACTTTTTCAGGTAAATAAGTCACTTCAGAAGCTGCGGGCCGGTTGCCCGGCCCGGCCCGGCCCTACCCTCCAAATCTCTGGCCCGGCCCGACCCGAGGCAAAAGCCCAAAATGCTGGCCCGGCCCGGCCCGAGCTCGGGACCGGCCCGATTGCGACCCTCGCTATCAAGCCTCATCACACTACAGTATAGGGGAATGTTACTTAGAGGCTGGATTCGGGGGGGGCCTCTATTACGCCACTGAGGACCCCCTTTTGGGGCTGATGTCGGGGGGCTCTATTCCGGGGGGGGGGTAGTCAGGTTTTTACGGTACATGCATTTCTCTTT